>CM077351.1:41976867-42239075 GCA_039655645.1 Ammopiptanthus mongolicus | reverse complement strand
AAAACATACAGATATGTGAGATTCCCGTTCATCAACACAGCAAAACAGCAATAGTAAAACGGGACGACTCACCGGGTAACAGCATACCCAACATGCTTACAAGAATTCACAATGTCAAACATATTAAGCAGTTGACAGCATAATATCCATGTTAAGCAGTTAACAGCATAAAATAAGGTATTCTTAAACAGTACAACAACGATGTATAACAGAAAAAGTAAACATCAATAGCCATGAACAGCAATGCAAGTATATGACTCAATGTCAATGTCACTGGTACTAATTCTGACCCCTACTCCATGGAGCTAACAAAACATTCGGAGAGAGTGAATGGGAGGACATGTTCCGTGCGCGCCAGCCTTGGGCAAGATGCTACAACATTCGTAACGTGCACGTATCTGGCTTTTAGGGAAACACTCTCGACCAAACATGAAAAGTACGGCATCTAGTAGAGATATCAGTGTATTGCACGGATTCGCCACGACACAGAAGAGCTACCAACGGGTCACATGTCAGCCCTTCCAACCCTGATACCTCCAAAAAGACCATTAAAGATCGTCACCGTAAGATTCGCACCCGCATCAAGGTGTAAGCTCAACTCCTAGGCTCAAGGCCTTACGACTATGCAATTGAAATGCCAATGCTTACACAAAGCAGATGCGATCAAGCAATGTCTATCCCCCGGATAAACCTCGAAGTCTACTAAGGTTCTCTTCCTTAGGAACTATACGTGTCTTTTTGAAAAACAAACCTGTATCCACCGATAAAATCTCGTGATCCCTCCGGGATCGAGTCATCACAAGACTGAAACAATTGAAAGACTGATCGGGGTCCGAATCACCGTCCATCATCGAACTACTGTTTCAAAACAGAAAACCGTTTCATGTTTGTGTTTATGGCTTATGAAGTCATTGATGTATTAAGTCATCAATGGTATAGCATGTGATCTTGTTCCACTACATACCATACTTAATTATCCCTTGTTTTCAACTCTAAGTCAATTACTTAACTTAGGTTTTAAAACGTAAAACTTTACAGTTTGAGTTGAAAAACACTCTTCATAAAACAAACCATTTCTCGCGAGGCGAAGGTCTATGTCGCGACGCGAGGCTGAGAAGTTATCTTTACTGCTTGGAAAGTCCTTCTGCTTCGCGAGGCGAGGATTGTATCGCGACGCGAGGCAGAGAAGTGATCTTTTCTATTCAGACAATCTTTCTGCTCCGCGAGGCGAGGCGCGAGGCAGAGAAGCTGCATCTTCACTATTTAGGCGGTTCGCGGGGCGAGAACTGCTTCGCTACGCGAGGCCGAGAAGTTGCATCTTTGCTACTTAGGCGGTTCGCGCGAGACGACTTCGCGACGCGAGGCCGAGAAATTTCATCTTTGTTGCTCGGCTAGTCCACTGTCTCGCGAGGCGAGGTAATGTTAGCCTGGCGAATGCCTTATCTTCCCTCTGTCTCGCGAGGCGAGACGGGGTTCGCTGGGCGAGTGCCCTGTTTTTCATTTTTCCTAACTCCTTCATTATTTCTTCTTTTGAAAAACGTAGTTTGATTAAAAGACCTATGGCTAAAGAAAAGACATTTTCCCACTTTGATGATACTTTAAAGGTTAAAACTTCATTATCTTTAGATCAAAAATCACTTTTGTTTCTCTTTGGAATCCTAGGTTATGAAATCATGTTTTGTTGCATCAAAACTTTGCAAAACAAGAACAACATATGTTCTTATATTTTTCCTCTTACTAAGGCCACAAGCCTACTCCAATGCAAAATGGAGACTTTACTTCACCAACAAGGTAAATGTTGCTCAAAAGCTCACACAATTATGATAAACCACAATACACATTACTACATCATAATCAAACATATCCATCACACATCATGTTCTCATAACCAAACAATAAAAGTCCATACTTGATCTAGTGATCAAAGTAGGTTTTTCAACATACATGGAAATGATTTTCATTCAATCATATCTTCATCAACATATGCTAAAGCACACTACAACATACTCAAGCATAAACTCATCATGACAATCTTGTTCTCCAAGAGAACTTAACAAAACTTAACATATAAAAGTGAAACCAAACTAAAGGGTTTCACCCACACATAAAATTAAACAACCATTCTCACTACCACCATCTTGGTGTGATGAGGTTCTTCTTCCCATACCTGTTGATGAGCAGATTCCAGGATCAAAGTCGGTTGATCGGTTTGTGAACCTCCTGATAATCGTCAACAACTACAACAACACAACAACCAACATTAAACAACAATCAAAACCAATCTCAGCTATCCTAACAAAGAGGATTTCGGCCACCGTAGGTTAAAAGGTTAGGAATTGGTTTTGGTTTTCCATTTCATGGATTCAAAGGCATTAGGAAAGCTAAGGATGAAATCAAGTGTTAAAAATCAAAAATTGATGAAAACATTATTCATCATCATCCAAAAGGGTTCGGCCAAAAATGCTTTTTGAGCTATGATGAGAGTTGAATCATAAGCTCTTAGGTTTAGAGATAGAGATTGATGATGTGAGTTCAAAGAACTTGGTCTTACCTCAAAAGGATTTTTCTACAATTTCCTATGGATTTTCAAAGTTTTGGATCTAAGAAATTATTTTCAAGAAAATGAAGATTGATCTTGAAATAAAGAAAGATTCAAGAAGCTAAGAGATCATAGAAGTGATCTTACCTTGAAATGAAGAAAGATTGCTCAAGGAATCAAGTGAATCCAACAAAAACTCAAGCTTTTCTAGATGAAAATGGAGTTTTCTCTCAAGAACAACTATGGAGCTTCTAAAGATGAGGGGCTGTGCGAAAATGATGAAGTGAGGGGCTGAGTTCAGCCTCTTAAAAGTTCACTTATGGGTAAAAAGGTCATTTGCCAAAAGGGTATAATGGTAAAAGTGTAAAAGACTAAGGTTAGGGGCATTTTGGTCATTTTGCGTCCAGATATTTCCGAACGTCATGACGACTCTGGCATACTCTCCCAAGTGTCCTGGGATGATGTGATATCAAGATTATCTGTTGGCGAGTCCCGATAAATCCATATGTGGCTCTGTTCGTCACCCGATTGAGGATTCCGCCCGAACGAAGGTCAGGAAGTGATTTTTCTGAAAATTTTACAAAATTTAACCAAAACGTAGATAATCGAATTCTAAGACTTATTGTCTCGTTCACGGGTCCATCTGAGGTCTTCTGAGCAGTAAAATCATACTGTCAGTGTAAAAACGCAGACCGGACTCCGTTTGAGTTTTCGACTCAAAACTTAATCGTAGCTTCCTACGATATCATCGAGCATGACTATGGTCTCGGAATATTTTATTTCTATTCCTAAGACCTCGAATAAAATAAAGACATTAAAATACTAAAGAACTAGAAAGCGTGAAAATCGGGGCGTTACATTCCTACCCCTCTTAAAAGAATTTCGTCCTCGAAATTATACGTACCTCTTAAAACAAACTCGGATACTGTTGTTGCATGTCCTCTTCTCTTTCCCCGGTAGCATCACCTATAGTCTCGTTCCAGATAACTTTGACCAACGCTATCTCCTTCCCTCGCAATTTCTTTATCCTCCTGTCCTCGATCTTAACCGGCAATGTCTCATAGGTTAGGTTATCCTTTAGCTATACTGAATCAGACTCTATGACGTGACTGGGATCAGGAATATACTTTCGCAATTACGAAACATGAAAAACATTATGAAGGTTGGATAGTAAAGGCGGTAAAGCTACTGGACCTATCCGACGAAGAATTTGGTAAGGTCCAATGAATTTTGGAGTGAGTTTTCTGGACTTCAGGACCCTGCCAACCCCAGTCATCGGAGTGACTCTCAAAAACACATGATCCCCTTCGTCGAACTCAAGCGGCCTACGTCTTTTATCCGCATAACTCTTTTGTCGGCTCTGAGTCGTCCTCATCTTTTCTTGAATCAGTTTCACCTTCTCGGTTGTTTGTTGCACTAGTTCAGGTCCTAAAGAAGCACTTTCTCCATCTTGGTACCAACACAAAGGTGTTCTGCAACGTCGTCCATATAAAGCTTCGTAGGGTGCCATCCCTATACTCGAATGATAACTGTTGTTGTAGGTAAACTCTATCAACGGTAGGAAATTCTCCCAACTTCCGGCATATTCCAAAACACACGCCCTTAACAGATCCTCTAAATACTGAATCGTCCTTTCCGATTGTCCATCAGTTTGAGGATGGTAAGCCGAACTTAATCGTAACTTCGTTCCTAAAGCTTCATGTAAACTTTGCCAAAAACGCGAAGTAAATCGCAGGTATCTATCCGATATGATACTATGCAGTCTCACAATCTCACTGATATAAATCTGAGTAAGCTTTTCCATAGAATACTTGAGATTAATCGGTAGAAAATGAGCTGATTTCGTAAGCCTATCAATAATAACCCAAATGGAATTGTATCCTTTAGGTGTCCTTGGCAAACACTACACGAAATCCATTGCTATGCCGTCCCATTTCCACTCTGGGATATCCAACGGAAGTAACATTCCAGCTGGCCTCTGATGTTCAACCTTTGCTTTCTGACACACTAAGCAAGATGCCACATAATCGGCTACATCTCTTTTCATGCCTTCCCACCAAAACAACCGCTTCAGGTCTTGGTACATCTTGGTTGATCCTGGATGCATACTCAACTTGCTTCTACGAGCTTCGTCCATAATTAACCTTCTTATCTCTGGGTTGTTTGGTACACAAACCCGTTCTCCTCGTCTTAGGATTCCATCTGTTCCTTCTTTGTATTCCGGCGTCATCCCTTTCTTTAGATTCCTTCGCTCTTTCTCCAGATACTGGTCGTATACTTGTTTCTCCCGAATCTGATCCATCAGATCACAAGATACCGTATCCATACCTACACATAGTCTTCCTGGCATACTAACCACAGACAGATGCATATCTCTGAACTGTTCCAACAGCCCGTGTTCCTTAACCATCATGGCAGACACATGTAACACTTTTCTACTCAGGGCATCCGCTACCACATTAGCTTTTCCCGGATGATACTGTAACTGGAAATCATAGTCCTTCAAAAATTCCAGCCACCGTCTTTGTCTCATATTGAGCTCCTTCTGATCGAACAGATACTTCAAGCTCTTATGATCGCGGAAGACATTGAACGTCGAACCATACAAGTAGTGCCTCCAAATCTTCAACGCAAAGACTACCGCTGCTAACTCCAGATCATGAGTTGGGTAATTCTTCTCGTGCACTTTCAACTATCTCGAGGCATACGCTACTACCTTCCGATTCTGCATCAGAACACAGCCTAATCCTTGGTATGAAGCATCACAGTACACTTCAAAAGATTCGCTTGGATCTGGCAATATCAACACTGGCGATGTAGTTAGCCTCTTCTTCAACTCCTGAAAACTCTGCTCACAGGCTTCAGTCCATTCAAACGCTTTGTCCTTCCTCGTCAATTGGGTAAGAGGTCCTACAATCTTAGAAAATCCCTCAATGAACCTCCGATAATACCCAGCCAAACCCACAAAACTGCGTATCTCAGTCACTGTGGTTGGTCTTTCCCACTCAAGAACTGCTTCAACCTTCGACGGATCTACAACAATTCCTTCCTTTGAAATTACATGACCCAAAAACTGCACTTCGTCGAGCCAAAACTCACACTTGGACAGTTTTGCATACAGCTGTTTCTCTTTTAGAACTTGAAGAACCACACTAAGATGTTCAGCATGCTCTTTCTGGTCTTGCGAATAGATAAGTATGTCATCTATGAAGACAGCGACAAACTGATCTAGGTATGGACGAAAGATCCTATTCATATAGTCCATGAATATAGCTGGAGCATTCGTCACACCAAACGGCATCACAAGGTACTCGTAGTGCCCATAGCGTGTTCGAAACGCTGTCTTCGGTACATCTTCTGCCTTCACACGAATCTGGTGATAACCCGATCGCAAATCAATCTTGGAGAAAACCGCCGCTCCCCTCACCTGATCCATCAAGTCATCTATCCTCGGAAGTGGATACTTGTTCTAAATAGTAACTTTATTCAACTGGCGATAATCCACACATAAACGAGATGTTCCATCTTTCTTTTTCACCAACAGCACAGGTGCTCCCCACGGCGACACACTGGGCCTAACAAACTGCTTCCCCAATAAGTCTACCAATTGTTCCTTCAAAGTTTCCAACTCAGCAGGTGCCATACGATACGGTGCCATAGACACTGGTCCTGTTCCTGGCACAAGATCGATCGCAAACTCGATGTCCCGAACTGGCGGCAAACCTGGTACGTCTTCAGGAAAGACTTCCGGAAACTCATTCACGACAGGTATGCGCTCTAAAACTAGCTCGCTCTTGACCTCTAAAGAAGATAGTAACATGTATCCTTGAGCTCCTTCTCTCAAAGAAGCATTTACTTGGTTGGCAGTCAAAAATCCAGAATTCTCACAACTAGGGAAAACTAAGGTTTTATTTGCACAGTCTAACAGGATATGATTAGAAGACAACCAATCCATTCCTAAGATTACAACCATTTGCGAGAGAGGCAAACAGAGCAAATCAATCAAAAATGGTCTATCTGTAACAGAAATAGAACAGTTCAAACAAACTTTAGCAGTTATAACAGGCTTTGCAGTAGGCGTAGAAATTACAAAATCAAAAGGTAAAGAAGACACAGGTAATCCCAACAGATTCACACAGTCATAGGCAATAAAGGAATGCGTTGCGCCTGAATCAAACAGTACAGTTAAGGTTTTACCTCCGATGACACACTGACCTTGGATCAAGTCTTCATTTTGAGAAGCTTCAGCACCTCCCATAGTGTAGACTCTGCCCTTCATCTTAGGCCTTGCAGCTTGGACATTATTGACAGAATGTTCCAATTTTGGTTGCATGCATTCACGTGAGATGTGTCCCGGCTTCCCACACTTGAAGCAGATAATCCCTTTGATCGAACAATCTCTGGCGATGTGATTGCTCTTCCCACACCTCATGCACTTGGTTGGAGCGTTTCCAGACTGACTGAAACTCCCACTGCTTCCTCCAATAGAACGTTGTTGTCGATCTTGTTGCTTTGCATAAGGCTTCCATCGAGATTTGTTGTCTCGACCACCGCTTCCTCTCTGAAACTTGCTCGGTCCAGAACTCAGTACCCGCTTGTCCTTGGGTTCCAAACTCTCGATCAGACGACACTTTTCCATTAGCCTCGGAAAAACAGAAATTTCCAATGGAACTACAGCTCTCTTCAAGTCGATCCTTAGACCTCCTTCGAATTTTCTGCACTTCCACTCCTCTCTTGGGTTGTCCAGAAAGTAATTTGAGAACTTTGCTAGACTTTCAAACTTAGCCCCGTACTCAGCTACAGTCATTCCCCCTTGTCTCAGCTGGAGGAACTCCATCTCTTTCTCGTGTCTTGCGCTAGCAGGAAAATACTTCTCCAGGAATTTTCCTTTAAAAGCATTCCAATCCACAGCTTGTTGATCATGCACCAGCATCTGACGGGCTCCTTCCCACCAGTATTCAGCATCCTCCACCAGCATATAGGTCGCATAGACAACCTTGTCATTCTCAGTACACCTCATCGCTCCAAAGATTTTCTCCAACGTTTGGATCCAGCGTTCAGCCAACTCAGGATTGAATTCACCTTTGAATTGAGGTGGATTCCGACGAAGAAATTCGTCCAGTCCTCTACCTCCGGCAGTTCTTTCGTCACGTTGAACCATAGCAGCAGCCATTTCCCGTATGGCGTTCACAGCAGCAGTCAGGTTTTGAGCAGCCATTGCTACCTTCAAAACCAGAACTGTCAAACTCAAAAACCACAACTAAAGCAAACAACAGAGAAACGCACAGAGAACACAACACAAACAAGACAGGCCATAACCTACAACCCCAAAAAGACTCGGCTAGCTCTGATACCAAATAATGCAACACCCTTTCCCAAGTGTCACATTCCCGAACGTTTATAAGGCCGAAAATATTTCTTAATGCGGAAAATACGGTTTTCTTTTTTTTTTTTTCTTTTCACAAGATGCAATGGGATTTAGCAAAGGTAAATAATACTAATAACGAACTTAGGTTCGCCATACATTTTTAGAACAATATGCATAATAAATACAGGGACATAAACAGAAAAAGGAATAATACTATATACAGACATAAGTCTAATGTATAACTGATACAATAAGTACTAGGAGTCTTCGCTCCCAAAAGGTACTACAAAAACTGACATAGTCTGGCCGACAACAAAACTAGACCACAAAAAGAATCCTCCTCCGGCTCAAAGGAACTACTGGACTGAACCATCGTCACGTCCATCTGTTCAAAACAGCAACAGCAAGTACCAACAGAAAACATACAGATATGGGTGAGATTCCCGTTCATCAACACAGCAAAACAGCAATAGTAAAAACGGGACGACTCACCGGGTAACAGCATACCCAACATGCTTACAAGAATTCTCAATGTCAAACATATTAAGCAGTTGACAGCATAATATCATGTTAAGCAGTTAACAGCATAAAATAAGGTATTCTTAAACAGTATAACGATGTATAACAGAAAATGTAAACATCAATAGCCATGAAATTCAATGCAATGTATATGACTCAATGTCAATGTCACTGGGTACTACTCTGACCCCTACTCCATGGAGCTAACAAAACATTCGGAGAGAGTGAATGGGAGGACATGTTACGTGCGCGCCAGCCTTGGGAAAGATGCTACAACATTCGTAACGTGCACGTATCTGGCTTTTACGGAAACACTCTCGACCAAACATGAAAAGTACGACATCTAGTAGAGGATATCAGTGTATTGCACGGATTCGCCACAACACAGAAGAGCTACCAACTGGTCACATGTCAGCCCTTCCAACCCTGATACCTCCAAAAAGACCATTGAAGATCGTCACCGTAAGATTCGCACCCGCATCAAGGTGTAAGCTCAACTCCTAGGCTCAAGGCCTTACGACTATGCAATTGAAATGCCAATGCTTACACAAAGCAGATGCGATCAAGCAATGTCTATCCCCCGGATAAACCTCGAAGTCTACTAAGGTTCTCTTCCTTAGGAACTATACATGTCTTTTTGAAAAACAAAACCTGTATCCACCGGATAAATCTCGTGATCCCTCCGGGATCGAGTCATCACAAGACTGAAACAATTGAACGACTGATCGGGGTCCGAATCACCGGTCCGTCATCGAACTACTGTTTCAAAACCGAAAACGTTTCATGTTTGTGTTTATGGCTTATGAAGTCATTGATGTATTAAGTCATCAATGGTATAGCATGTGATCTTGTTCCACTACATACCATACTTAATTATCCCTTGTTTTCAACTCTAAGTCAATTACTTAACTTAGGTTTTTAAAACGTAAAACTTTACAGTTTGAGTTGAAAAACACTCTTCATAAACAAACCATTTCTCGCGAGGCGAAGGTCTATGTCGCGACGCGAGGATGAGAAGTTATCTTTACTGCTTGGAAAGTCCTTCTGCTTCGCGAGGCGAGGATTGTATCGCGACGCGAGGCAGAGAAGTGATCTTTTCTATTCAGACAGTCTTTCTGCTCCGCGAGGTGAGGCGCGATGCAGAGAAGCTGCATCTTCACTATTTAGGCGGTTCGCGGGGCGAGAACTGCTTCGCTACGCGAGGCCGAGAAGTTGCATCTTTGCTACTTAGGCGGTTCGGCGAGACGACTTCGCGACGCGAGGCCTAGAAATTTCATCTTTGTTGCTCGGGCTAGTCCACTGTCTCGCGAGGCGAGGTAATGTTAGCCTGGCGAATGCCTTATCTTCCCTCTGTCTCGCGAGGCGAGACGAGGTTCGCTGGGCGAGTGCCCTGTTTTTCATTTTTTCCTAACTCCTTCATTATTTCTTCTTTTGAAAAACGTAGTTTGATTAAAAGACCTATGGCTAAAGAAAAGACATTTTCCCACTTTGATGATACTTTAAAGGTTAAAACTTCATTTGATCTTTAGATCAAAAATCACTTTTGTTTCTCTTTGAAATCCTAGGTTATGAAATCATGTTTTGTTGCATCAAAACTTTGCCAAAACAAGAACAACATATGTTCTTATATTTTCCTCTTACTAAGGCCACAAGCCTACTCCAATGCAAAATGGAGACTTTACTTCACCAACAAGGTAAATGTAGCTCAAAAGCTCACACAATTATGATAAACCACAATACACATTACTACATCATAATCAAACATATCCATCACACATCATGTTCTCATAACCAAACAATAAAAGTCCATACTTGATCTAGTGATCAAAGTAGGTTTTTCAACATACATGGAAATGATTTTCATTCAATCATATCTTCATCAACATATGCTAAAGCACACTATAACATACTCAAGCATAAACTCATCATGACAATCTTGTTCTCCAAGAGAACTTAACAAAACTTAACATATAAAAGTGAACCCAAACTAAAGGGTTTCACCCACACATAAAATTAAACAACCATTCTCACTACCACCATCTTGGTGTGATGAGGTTCTTCTTCCCATACCTGTTGATGAGCAGATTCCAGGATCAAAGTCAGTTGATCGGTTTGTGAACCTCCTGATAATCGTCAACAACTACAACAACACAACAACCAACATTAAACAACAATCAAAACCAATCTCAGCTATCCTAACAAAGAGGATTTCGGCCACCCTAGGTTAAAAGGTTAGGAATTGGTTTTGGTTTTCCATTTCATGGATACAAAGGCATTAGGAAAGCTAAGGATGAAATCAAGTGTTAAAAATCAAAAATTGATGAAAACACTATTCATCATCATCCAAAAGGGTTCGGCCAAAAATGCTTTTTGAGCTATGATGAGAGTTGAATCATAAGCTCTTAGGTTTAGGTAGAGATTGATGATGTGAGTTCAAAGAACTTGGTCTTACCTCAAAAGGATATTTCTACAATTTCCTATGGATTTTCAAAGTTTTGGATCTAAGAAATTATTTTCATGAAAATGAAGATTGATCTTTAAATAAAGAAAGATTCAAGAAGCTAATAGATCATAGAAGTGATCTTACCTTGAAATGAAGAAAGATTGCTCAAGGAATCAAGTGAATCCAACAAAAACTCAAGCTTTTCTAGGTGAAAATGGAGTTTTCTCTCAAGAACAACTATGGAGCTTCTAAAGATGAGGGGCTGTGCGAAAATGATGAAGTGAGGGGCTGAGTTCGGCCTCTTAAAAGTTCACTGATGGATAAAAAGGTCATTTGCCAAAAGGGTATAATGGTAAAAGTGTAAAAGACTAAGGTTAGGGGCATTTTGGTCATTTTGCGTCCAGATATTTTCGAACGTCATGACGACTCTGGCATACTCTCCCAAGTGTCCTGGGATGATGTGATATCAAGATTATCTGTTGGCGAGTCCAGGTAAATCCATATGTGGCTCCGTTCGTCACCCGATTGAGGATTCCGCCCGAACGAAGGTCAGGAAGTGATTTTTCTGAAAATTTTACAAAATTTAACCAAAACGTAGATAATCGAATTCTAAGACTTATTGTCTCGTTCACGGGTCCATCTGAGGTCTTCTGAGCAGTAAAATCATACTGTCAGTGTAAAAACGCAGACCGGACTCCGTTTGAGTTTTCGACTCAAAACTTAATCGTAGCTTCCTACGATATCGTCGAGCATGACTACGGTCTCGGAATATTTTATTTCTATTCCTAAGACCTCGAATAAAATAAAGACATTAAAATACTAAAGAATTAGAAAGCGTGAAAATCGGGGCGTTACATTCCTACCCCTCTTAAAAGAATTTCGTCCTCGAAATTATACGTACCTCTTAAAACAAACTCGGATACTGTTGTTGCATGTCCTCTTCTCTTTCCCCGGTAGCATCACCTGTAGTCTCGTTCCAGATAACTTTGACCAACGCTATCTCCTTCCCTCGCAATTTCTTTATCCTCCTGTCCTCGATCTTAACCGGCAATGTCTCATAGGTTAGGTTATCCTTTAGCTATACTGAATCAGACTCTATGACGTGACTGGGATCGGGAATATACTTTCGCAATTGCGAAACATGAAAAACATTATGAAGGTTGGATAGAAAAGGCGGTAAAGCTATTTGGTAAGCTACTGGACCTATCCGACGAAGAATTTGGTAAGGTCCAATGAATTTTGGAGTGAGTTTTCTGGACTTCAAGACCCTGCCAACCCCAGTCCTCGGAGTGACTCTCAAAAACACATGATCCCCTTCCTCGAACTCAAGCGGCCTACGTCTTTTATCCGCATAACTCTTTTGTCGGCTCTGAGTCGTCCTCATCTTTTCTTGAATCAGTTTCACCTTCTCGGTTGTTTGTTGCACTAGTTCAGGTCCTAAAGAAGCACTTTCTCCATCTTGGTACCAACACAAAGGTGTTCTGCAACGTCGTCCATATAAAGCTTCGTAGGGTGCCATCCCTATACTCGAATGATAACTGTTGTTGTAGGTAAACTCTATCAACGGTAGGAAATTCTCCCAACTTCCGGCATATTCCAACACACACGCCCTTAACAGATCCTCTAAAGACTGAATCGTCCTTTCCGATTGTCCATCAGTTTGAGGATGGTAAGCCGAACTTAATCGTAACTTCGTTCCTAAAGCTTCATGTAAACTTTGCCAAAAACGCGAAGTAAATCGCGGGTCTCTATCCGATATGATACTATGCAGTCTCACAATCTCACTGATATAAATCTGAGTAAGCTTTTCCATAGAATACTTGAGATTAATCGGTAGAAAATGAGCTGATTTCGTAAGCCTATCAATTATAACCCAAATGGAATCGTATCCTTTAGGTGTCCTTGGCAAACACGTCACGAAATCCATTGCTATGCCGTCCCATTTCCACTCTGGGATATCCAACGGAAGTAACATTCCAGCTGGCCTCTGATGTTCAACCTTTGCTTTCTGACACACTAAGCAAGATGCCACATAATCGGCTACATCTCTTTTCATGCCTTGCCACCAAAACAACCGCTTCAGGTCTTGGTACATCTTGGTTGACCCTGGATGCATACTCAACTTGCTTCTATGAGCTTCGTCCAGAATTAACCTTCTTATCTCTGGGTTGTTTGGTACACAAACCCGTTCTCCTCGTCTTAGGATTCCATCTGTTCCTTCTTTGTATTCCGACGTCATCCCTTTCTTTAGATTCCTTCGCTCTTTCTCCAGATACTGGTCGTATACTTGTTTCTCCCGAATCTGATCCATCAGATCACAAGATACCGTAACCATACCTACACATAGTCTTCCTGGCATACTAACCACAGATAGATGCATATCTCTGAATTGTTCCAACAGCTCGTGTTCCTTAACCATCATGGCAGACACATGTAACACTTTTCTACTCAAGGCATCTGCTACCACATTAGCTTTTCCCGGATGATACTGTAACTGGAAATCATAGTCCTTCAAAAATTCCAGCCACCGTCTTTGTCTCATATTGAGCTCCTTCTGATCGAACAGATACTTCAAGCTCTTATGATCGCTGAAGACATTGAACGTCGAACCATACAAGTAGTGCCTCCAAATCTTCAACGCAAAGACTACCGCTGCTAACTCCAGATCATGAGTTGGGTAATTCTTCTCGTGCACTTTCAACTGTCTCGAGGCATACGCTACTACCTTCCGATTCTGCATCAGAACACAACCTAATCCTTGGTATGAAGCATCACAGTACACTTCAAAAGATTCGCTTGGATCTGGCAATATCAACACTGGCGATGTAGTTAGCCTCTTCTTCAACTCCTGAAAACTCTGCTCACAGGCTTCAGTCCATTCAAACGCTTTGTCCTTCCTCGTCAATTGGGTAAGAGGTCCTACAATCTTAGAAAATCCCTCAATGAACCTCCGATAATACCTAGCCAAACCCACAAAACTGCGTATCTCAGTCACTGTGGTTGGTCTTTCCCACTCAAGAACTGCTTCAACCTTCGACGGATCAACAACAATTCCTTCCTTTGAAATTACATGACCCAAAAACTGCACTTCGTCGAGCCCAAACTCACACTTGGACAGTTTTGCATACAGCCGTTTCTCTTTCAGAACTTGAAGAACCACACTAAGATGCTCAGCATGCTCTTTCTGGTCTTGCGAATAGATAAGTATGGCATCTATGAAGACAACGACAAACTGATCTAGGTATGGACGAAAGATCCTATTCATATAGTCCATGAATATAGCTGGAGCATTCGTCACACCAACGGCATCACAAGATACTCGTAGTGCCCATAGCGTGTTCGAAACGCTGTCTTCGGTACATCTTCTGCCTTCACACGAATCTGGTGATAACCCGATCGCAAATCAATCTTGGAGAAAACCGCCACTCCCCTCACCTGATCCATCAAGTCATCTATCCTCGGAAGTGGATACTTGTCCTTAATAGTAACTTTATTCAACTGGCGATAATCCACACATAAACGAGATGTTCCATCTTTCTTTTTCACCAACAGCACAGGTGCTCCCCATGGCGACACACTGGGTCTAACAAACTGCTTCCCCAATAAGTCTACCAACTGTTCCTTCAAAGTTTCCAACTCAGCAGGTGCCATACGATACGGTGCCATAGACACTGGTCCTGTTCCTGGCACAAGATCGATCGCAAACTCGATGTCCCGAACTGGCGGCAAACCTGGTACGTCTTCAGGAAAGACTTCCGGAAACTCATTCACGACAGGTATGCGCTCTAAAACTAGCTCACTCTTGACCTCTAAAGAAGATAGTAACATGTATCCTTGAGCTCCTTCTCTCAAAGAAGCATTTACTTGGTTGGCAGTCAAAAATCCAGAATTCTCACAACTAGGGAAAACTAAGGTTTTATTTGCACAGTCTAACAGGATATGATTAGAAGACAACCAATCCATTCCTAAGATTACATCCATTTGCGAGAGAGGCAAACAGATCAAATCAATCAAAAATGTTCTATCTGTAACAGAAATAGAACAGTTCAAACAAACTTTAGCAGTTATAACAGGCTTTGCAGTAGGCGTAGAAATTACCAAATCAAAAGGTAAAGAAGACACAGGTAATCCCAACAGATTCACACAGTCATAGGCAATAAAGGAATGCGTTGCGCCTGAATCAAACAGTACAGTTAAGGTTTTACCTCCCATGATACACTGACCTTGGATCAAGTCTTCATTTTGAGAAGCTTCAGCACCTCCCATAGTGTAGACTCTGCCCTTCATCTTAGGCCTTGCAGCTTGGACATTGTTGACAGAATGTTCCAATTTTGGTTGCATGCATTCACGTGAGATGTGTCCCGGCTTCCCACACTTGAAGCAGATAATCCCTTTGATCGAACAATCTCTGGTGATGTGTTTGCTCTTCCCACACTTCATGCACTTGGTTGGAGCGTTTCCAGACTGACTGAAACTCCCACTGCTTCCTCCAATAGAACGTTGTTGTCGATCTTGTTGCTTTGCATAAGGCTTCCATCGAGATTTGTTGTCTCGACCACCGCTTCCTCACTGAAACTTGCTCGGTCCAGAACTCAGTACCCGCTTGTCCTTGGGCTCCAAACTCTCGATCAGACGACACTTTTCCATTAGCCTCGGAAAAACAAAAATTTCCAATGGAACTACAGCTCTCTTCAAGTCGATCCTTAGACCTCCTTCAAATTTTCTGCACTTCCACTCCTCTCTTGGGTTGCCCAGAAAGTAATTTGAGAACTTTGCTAGACTTTCAAACTTAGCCCCGTACTCAGCTACGGTCATTCCCCCTTGTCTCAGCTGGAGGAACTCCATCTCTTTCTCATGTCTTGCGCTAGCAGGAAAATACTTCTCCAGGAATTTTCCTTTAAAAGCATTCCAATCCACAGCTTGTTGATCATGCACCAGCATCTGACGGGCTCCTTCCCACCAGTATTTAGCATCCTCCACCAGCATATAGGTCGCATAGACAACCTTGTCATTCTCAGTACACCTCATCGCTCCAAAGATTTTCTCCAGCGTTTGGATCCAGCGTTCAGCCAACTCAGGATTGAATTCACCTTTGAATTGAGGTGGATTCCGACGAAGAAATTCGTCCAGTCCTCTACCTCCGGCAGTTCTTTCGTCACGTTGAACCATAGCAGCAGCCAGGTTTTGAGCAGCCATTGCTACCTTCAAAACCAGAACTGTCAAACTCAAAAACCACAACTAAAGCAAACAACAGAGAAACACACAGAGAACACAACACAAACAAGACAGAACATAACCTACAACCCCAAAAAGACTCGGCCAGCTCTGATACCAAATAATGCAACACCCTTTCCCGAGTGTCACATTCTCGAACGTTTATAAGGCCGAAAATATTTCTTAATGCGGAAAATACGGTTTTCTTTTTTTTTTTTTCTTTTCACAAGATGCAATGGGATTTAGCAAAGGTAAATAATACTAATAACGAACTTAGGTTCGCCATACATTTCTAGAACAATATGCATAATAAATACAGGGACATAAACAGAAAAAGGAATAATACTATATACAGACATAAGTCTAATGTATAACTGATACAATAAGTACTAGGAGTCGTAGCTCCCAAAAGGTACTACAAAAACTGACATAGTCTGGCCGATAACAAAACTAGACCACAAAAAGAATCCTCCTCCGGCTCAAAGGAACTACTGGACTGAACCATCGTCACGTCCATCTGTTCAAAACAGCAACAGCAAGTACCAACAGAAAACATACAGATATGGGTGAGATTCCTGTTCATCAACACAGCAAAACAGCAATAGTAAAAACGGGACGACTCACCGGGTAACAGCGTACCCAACATGCTTACAAGAATTCTCAATGTCAAACATATTAAGTAGTTGACAGCATAATATCATGTTAAGCAGTTAACAGCATAAAATAAGGTATTCTTAAACAGTACAACGATGTATAACAGAAAATGTAAACATCAATAGCCATGCAATGCAATGCAATGTATATGACTCAATGTCAATGTCACTGGGTACTACTCTGACCCCTACTCCATGGAGCTAACAAAACATTCGGAGAGAGTGAATGGGAGGACATGTTACGTGCGCGCCAGCCTTGGGCAAGATGCTACAACATTCGTAACGTGCACGTATCTGGCTTTTACGGAAACACTCTCGACCAAACATGAAAAGTACGGCATCTAGTAGAGGATATCAGTGTATTGCACGGATTCGCCACGACACAGAAGAGCTACCAACTGGTCACATGTCAGCCCTTCCAACCCTGATACTTCCAAAAAGACCATTGAAGATCGTCACCGTAAGATTCGCACCCGCATCAAGGTGTAAGCTCAACTCCTAGGCTCAAGGCCTTACGACTATGCAAATGAAATGCCAATGCTTACACAAAGCAGATGCGATCAAGCAATGTCTATCCCCCGGATAAACCTCGAAGTCTACTAAGGTTCTCTTCCTTAGGAACTATACGTGTCTTTTTGAAAAACAAAATCTTTATCCACCGGATATATCTCATGATCCCTCCGGGATCGAGTCATCACAAGACTGAAACAATTGAACGACTGATCGGGGTCCGAATCACCGGTCCGTCATCGAACTACTATTTCAAAACCGAAAACGTTTCATGTTTGTGTTTATGGCTTATGAAGTCATTGATGTATTAAGTCATCAATGGTATAGCATGTGATCTTGTTCCACTACATACCATACTTAATTATCCCTTGTTTTCAACTCTAAGTCAATTACTTAACTTAGGTTTTTAAAACGTAAAACTTTACAGTTTGAGTTGAAAAACACTCTTCATAAACAAACCATTTCTCGCGAGGCGAAGGTCTATGTCGCGACGCGAGGCTGAGAAGTTATCTTTACTGCTTGGAAAGTCCTTCTGCTTCGCGAGGCGAGGATTGTATCGCGACGCGAGGCAGAGAAGTGATCTTTTCTATTCAGACAGTCTTTCTGCTCTGCGAGGCGAGGATTATATCGCCACGCGAGGCAGAGAAGCTGCATCTTCACTATTTAGGCGGTTCGCGGGGCGAGAACTGCTTCGCTACGCGAGGCCGAGAAGTTGCATCTTTGCTACTTAGGCGGTTCGCGAGGCGAGACGACTTCGCGACGCGAGGGCGAGAAATTTCATCTTTGTTGCTCGAGCTTGTCCACTGTCTCGCGAGGCGAGGTAATGTTAGCCTGGCGAATGCCTTATCTTCCCTCTGTCTCGCGAGGCGAGACGGGGTTCGCTGTGCGAGTGCCCTGTTTTTCATTTTTCCTAACTCCTTCATTATTTCTTCTTTTGAAAAACTTAGTTTGATTAAAAGACCTATGGCTAAAGAAAAGACATTTTCCCACTTTGATGATACTTTAAAGGTTAAAACTTCATTTGATCTTTAGATCAAAAATCACTTTTGTTTCTCTTTGAAATCCTAGGTTATGAAATCATGTTTTGTTGCATCAAAACTTTGCCAAAACAAGAACAACATATGTTCTTATATTTTCCTCTTACTAAGGCCACAAGCCTACTCCAATGCAAAATGGAGACTTTACTTCACCAACAAGGTAAATGTAGCTCTAAAGCTCACACAATTATGATAAACCACAATACACATTACTACATCATAATCAAACATATCCATCACACATCATGGTCTCATAACCAAACAATAAAAGTCCATACTTGATCTAGTGATCAAAGTAGATTTTTCAACATACATGGAAATGATTTTCATTCAATCATATCTTCATCAACATATGCTAAAGCACACTACAACATACTCAAGCATAAACTCATCATGACAATCTTGTTCTCCAAGAGAACTTAACAAAACTTAACATATAAAAGTGAACCCAAACCAGAGGGTTTCACCCACACATAAAATTAAACAACCATTCTCACTACCACCATCTTGGTGTGATGAGGTTCTTCTCCCCATACCTGTTGATGAGCAGATTCCCGGATCAAAGTCGGTTGATCGGTTTGTGAACCTCCTGATAATCGTCAACAACTACAACAACACAACAACCAACATTAAACAACAATCAAAACCAATCTCAACTATCCTAACAAAGAGGATTTCGGCCACCCTAGGTTAAAAGGTTAGGAATTGGTTTTAAGTTTTCCATTTCATGGATTCAAAGGCATTAGGAAAGCTAAGGATGAAATCAAGTGTTAAAAATCAAAAATTGATGAGAACACTATTCATCATCATCCAAAAGGGTTCGGCCAAAAATGCTTTTTGAGCTATGATGAGATTTGAATCATAAGCTCTTAGGTTTAGGTAGAGATTGATGATGTGAGTTCAAAGAACTTGGTCTTACCTCAAAAGGATTTTTCTACAATTTCCTATGGATTTTCAAAGTTTTGGATCTAAGAAATTATTTTCATGAAAATGAATATTGATCTTGAAATAAAGAAAGATTCAAGAAGCTAAGAGATCATAGAAGTGATCTTACCTTGAAATGAAGAAAGATTGCTCAAGGAATCAAGTGAATCCAACAAAAACTCAAGCTTTTCTAGGTGAAAATGGAGTTTTCTCTCAAGAACAACTATGGAGCTTCTAAAGATGAGGGGCTGTGCGAAAATGATGAAGTGAGGGGCTGAGTTCAGCCTCTTAAAAGTTCACTTAAGGGTAAAAAGGTCATTTGCCAAAAGGGTATAATGGTAAAAGTGTAAAAGACTAAGGTTAGGGGCATTTTGGTCATTTTGCGTCCAGATATTTCCGAACGTCATGACGACTCTGGCATACTTCCCAAGTGTCCTGGGATGATGTGATATCAAGATTATCTATTGGCGAGTCCCGGTAAATCCATATGTGGCTCCGTTCGTCACCCGATTGAGGATTCCGCCCGAACGAAGGTCAGGAAGTGATTTTTCTGAAAATTTTACAAAATTTAACCAAAACATAGATAATCGAATTCTAAGACTTATTGTCTCGTTCAAGGGTCCATCTGAGGTCTTCTGAGCAGTAAAATCATACTGTCAGTGTAAAAACGCAGACCGGACTCCGTTTGAGTTTTCGACTCAAAACTTAATCGTAGCTTCCTACGATATCGTCGAGCATGACTATGGTCTCGGAATATTTTATTTCTATTCCTAAGACCTCGAATAAAATAAAGACATTAAAATACTAAAGAATTAGAAAGCGTGAAAATCGGGGCGTTACAGCTATTGTCTCGAACAGAACTGATGTTGCATCTCAAAGAAGGCCAAATTGAGGATTTAGCATAGTGAGATATTGGCCTATTATGCCTGAAGAATCTAGCCTTCAAGAGAGAAGACCAATCTGATTTTGAAGAGAAGAATTTCCATGTTAATTGCAGCATAGCAGCTTCCTTATCTAAGGGATCTCAATCCTAGACCCCCTTCAATTTCAGGCTTGCACAGTTTACTCCAAGCAACTGTAACCAACTTCCTAGTTTGAATGCCTCCTGACCATATAAAGTTCCTTATCCAACTATCCAACAACTTTATAAGGGAAATTGGCCAAGCATACACATGAAAACTATACATAAGCATGCCTTGAATGACTGATTTCACTAATTGGACTCTCCCCATAATAGAAAACAAAGAACCTTTCCAAGCAGAGAGTTTGTTCTTGATTTTATCCATAATAGGCTGCAAATGGATTCTCTTAGGCTTCCCTTGAAAGATAGGAACTCCTAAGTAGATGAAGGGTAAACAACCTGCTGAAAAGCCAAGCTAAGTTTTGATCTGATTGATTCTGGTTTGAGAGATAGAACCAGCAAAGAATGTGTACTTTTCAAGACTTAAGGCTTGGCCTGATGCAATTTCATAATCCTTGAACAAAGACATTACCATAGAGAGGTTCTTTTTAGTAGCCTTGCAAAAAATCATAATATCATCTGCATACAGGACATGTGTTGGAACAACACAATCCTTAGGGCCTGTCATTGGCTTCAACAGGCCTGAACTAGTTAAGAGGCTAATACTTAAAGCATCCTCAGCTAAGCAAAATAGTAAAGGAGATAATGGATCACCTTGTCTAACCCCTCTTTTGCAACCAAAGTAGCCTGCAGAGTGCCCATTAACAAAAATTGATAACTTAGCAGAATTTAAAATGATCCTGATCCAATTACAAAAGACTTGATTAAAGCCAAAGGCTTCTAGAACTCTTAAAAGGAAATGCCAGTCGATTATGTCAAAAGCTTTCCTTATGTCAAACTTTAAGGCAATATTTCCACCAAAAGACTTGTAATTGAGCATGTTAATGGCTTCTGAAGTGGTGTATATACAGTCTGCAATCAGCCTCCCTTTAATAAATCCCCTTTGCTGTTCATTGATGACTTTAGGAGCAATCAAAGACAACCTGTCCGCCAGAACCTTTGTAATAACTTTGAATTGGAAATTAGCTAAGACTATTGGCCTGTAATCCTCAATCTTCTCAGCACCTTGAAACTTGGGAATAAGAACAACTAAGTTCGAATTTATATGAGGAAGGATCCAGCCCTATCTGAAAAACTGCAAGACTGACTTGTACAAGTCATTACCAACTATATCCCAGCAAGATTTAAAGAAAATACCACTGAAACCATCAGGTCCGGGTGCCCCTGACCTATTCATATCAAAAACAGCTGCTTTCACTTCATCTAAAGAAGGCAAACAAGTGAGAGATCCATTATCTTCAACTGAGACCAACCTGGGAATCACCTTATCAATGAAGTCATAGCCAGAACAAGAGTTTTCAGTAGCATAGAGAGATGTGTAATAAGATAACACATGCTGCTCAATGTCCTGTTGATTGTCTAAAATACTGTTTTCAGCTTTCAAAATGGACATTTGCCTTGAAGAATTTCTGATTTTGGCTATTTTGTGGAAGTAGGGTGTGTTCCTATCTCCCTTGGTAAACCATGAAACTCTAGCCTTCTCCCTCCAGAATTCCTCTTGATAAGACAATGCAGTATACAAATCTTTTTGATCACTTAATTCCCTAAATAGAAGATCATCATTAGGACTCCGATCATCACTCTGTTTCTGAACAGAAACAAGAGCAGACTGAGCAGAAACCACTAGCCTATGCACATCACCAAATATCTCTTTATTCCAAATTTTCAAAGCAGATTTCAGATTCTTTAATTTTTGAGAAAAAACATACATAGGGCAGCCAACTATATCTTCCTTCCAAACATCTAGGATCAACCATCTGCATTCACTATGCTGTAACCACATCCTTTGAAATTTAAAAGATGAGGCGAAAGATTGATTACCTCTTTTTAAGATAACCAGCAAGGGATGATGATCAGATGCATTCCTGGTCAAGGTACAACAGGAAGTAGAAGACCAAAAGGATAACTAGTGCTCATTACAAAGAGATCTATCCAATCTCCTTTCTGTAAGAGCATTTGATTGCCTTCTGTTGGACCAAGTAAAGGCAGCCCCTCTAGTAGGCAAATGGATCAGATTACAATTCACAGCCCAATTTCGAAATTCATCACATGCAGTAGCATTATTCAACCAATACCTGTCAAAACGAAGAAAACACATTAATTACACTCATAAACAGTCCTAAAATGATAAATTCACAGTGTAACGCCCCGATTTTCACGTTTTCTAATTCTTCAGTATTTTAACGTATATATTTTATTCAAGGTCTTCGGAATGGAAATAAAATATTCCGAGACCATAGTCATGCTCGACGATATCGTAGGAAGCTACGATTAAGTTTTGAGTCAAAAACTCAAACGGAGTCCGGTCTGCATTTTTACACTGACAGTATGATTTTACTGCTCAAGAGACCTCAGATAAACCCGTGAACGAGACAGTAAGTCTTAGAATTTGATGCTCTACCTTTTGGTTAAATTTCGTAAAAATTTCAGAAAAATCATTTCCTGACCTTCGTTCGGGCGGAATCCTCAATCGGGTGACGAAGGGAGCCACATATGGATTTACCGGGACTCGCCAACGGATAATCTTGATATCACATCATCCCAGGACACTTGGGAGAGTATGCCAGAGTCATCACGACGTTCGGGAAAATCTAGATGCAAAACAACCAAAATGCCCCTAACCTTAGTCTTTTGCACTTTTAACATTTTACCCTTTTGGCAAATGGCCATTTTGCCCTTAAGTGACTTGTTTTACGGCTGAACTCAGCCCCTCACTCTCTCATTTTCGCACAGCCCCTCCAAAGATAGAGCCCCATAGTTGTTCTTGAGAGAAAACACCATTGTTGGTCTTGAAGCTCCTTGAGTTCTTGTTGGAATCACTTGATTCCTTGAGCAATCTTCCTTCATTTTAAGGTAAGATCACTTCTATGATCTCTTAGCTTCTTGAATCTTTCTTTATTTCAAGATCAATCTTCATTTTCATGAAAATCATTTCTTAGATCCAAATGTTTGAAAATCCATAGGAAATTGTAGAAAAATCATTTTGATGTGAGACCAATTTCTTTGAACTCACTTCATCATTCTCTACCTAAACCCAAGAGCTTGTGATTCAACTCTCATCATAGCTCAAAAAGAACTTTTTGGCCGAACCCTTCTTGATGATGATGAATAGTGTTTTCATCAATTTTTGATTTCTAACACTTGATTTCATCCTTGGCTTTCCTATTGCCTTTGAATCCATGAAATGGAAAACCAAGATCAATTCCTATCCTTTTTACCCTAGGGTGGCCGAAACCCTCTTTGTTAGAATTGTTGAGTTTGGTTTGATTGTTGTTTAATGTTTGATTGTCTAGTTGTTTGTAGTTGGTGACAACTATCAGGAGGTTCACAAACCGATCAACCGACTTTGATCCGGGAATCTGCTCTTCAACAGGTATGGGGGGTGAACCTCATCACACCAAAATGGTGGTGGTGAAGATGGTTGTTTAAGTTTATGTGTGGGTGAAACCCTTTAGTTTGGGTTCACTTTTATTTGTTAAGTTTTGTTAAGTTCTCTTCAAGAACAAGGTTGTCTTGATGAGTGTATGCTTTAGTATGTTGTAGTGTGTTTTAGCATATGTTGATGATGAGATGATTGAATGAAAATCATTTTCATGTATGTTGAAAAACCTACTTTGATCACTAGATCAAGTATGGACTTTTATGCTTGGTTATGAGACCATGATGTGTGATGGACTTGTATGTTTTGGTTATGATGTAATAAGGTGTAATTGTGGTTTGTCATAATTGGTGTGAGCTTTTGAGCTATATTTGCTTTGTTGGTGAAGCAAAGTCTCCATTTTTCATTGGAGTAGGCTTGTGACCTTAGTAAGAGGAAATATAAGAACATGTGTTGTTCTTGATTTAGCAAGGTTTTGATGTAACAAAACATGATTTCATAACCTATGTTTCAAAGAACTATGAAAAGTGATTTGAACCAAAGATCAAATGAAGTTTTAACCTTTTAAGCGTGTCACCGAAGTGGAAAATGTCTTTTCTTCAGCCATAGGTCTGTTAATCAAACTAAGTGTTTCAAAAGAGAATTAATGAAGAAGTTAAGGAAAAGTGAAAACAGGGCACTCGCCCAGCGAACCCTGTCTCGCGCCGCGAGACAGAGGGAAAACAAGGCATTCGCCCGGCTAACCTTGCCTCGCCTCGCAAGACAGTGGGCTAGCCCGAGCAGTAAAGATGCAGCTTCTCTGGCTCGCGTAGCGAAGTATTTCCCGCCCCGCGAACCGCCTAAGCAGTGAAGAATTACCGCTCTCAGCCTCGCGATGCGAGACAATTATCGCCTCGCGATGCATAAGGTCGGTTTGAAATACAGTTCTCTGCCTCGTGACGCGAGACAATATTCGTCTCGCGATACAGAGGATTTGTATAAGGAGCAAATACAGCTCTCAGCCTCGCGACGCGAAACTTCTGTTCGCCCCGCGAGAAAGGAATTTCAAATGAGGTATCATTGCCTTAATTTAGCTAAGCGAATGTGCTCTCGCTAAGCGGATTTCACCTTTTAGAAAATGCTGGAAATGCAGTAAGTAGTTTAAATGTTGTTTCAAATCAAATGAGTTTTCAATCGTAAAAGTTTTACACGTGAAAACCTAAGTTAAGTAATTAACTTAGAGTTGAAGACAAGGGTTAATTAAGTATGGTATGTGGTGGAACAAGACCATGTACTATACCATTGCCGACTTAGTACGTCAATGAGTTCATAAGACTTAAGTGGAATCAACACTTGTTTCCTTAATTGAAAGACAAGGGATTAATATCTTAGAAAGACTCAAAGACTTATCTAAGAGGATTCTCAATCCTTATTCATAATGCTTAGGACTTGAGACATAATTCATAAGACATAAACACAAACATGAAACGTTTTGATTTTGAAACAGTAGTTCGATGACGGACCAGTGATTCGGATCCAGGTTAATCGTTCAATTATTTCCGTCTTGTGATAACCGAAATGAGAGATATCCTGAGACTGTGCAGGTATGGGACTGTACAGTGGAAGGAATCCTGAGGCTATGCAGGTATGGGACTGTATAGTTAAGGGAAGGCATATAATAATTGATCGGTACTACTCATACCAACAAGATTTATCTTCTTTTTGGGGGTTTAGAACATAAGAACTTTATAGTTAAGCGTGCTTGACTTAGAGTAATTATGGGATGGGTGACCTTCTGGGAAGTTTCCTAGAAAGCATGTGAGTGAGGACAAAACATGCTGAAAAGACTTGTGTTGGTTTGTGGGGACAGTCAGCGATTCTGAAAGCAGTCTGGATCATTCCAAAGGAGTCACGAGATATTTATCCAATGGATAAATGTTTTATCTGATGGATAAATGTTTTATAAAACAAAGATGTGTGTAGTTTCTAAGGAAGAGAACCTTAGTGAACCTTGAGGTCTATCCAATGGGTAGACATTGCTTTATCGCATTTGCTCTGTGTAAGAATTGGCCTTTCATGTGCATAGTTGTAAGGCCTTGAGCCTAGGAGTTGAGCTTACACCTTGATGCAGGTGCGAATCTTACGGTGACAATCTTCAATGGTCTTTTTGGAGGTATCAGGGTTGGAAGAGCTGACATGTGACCAGTTGGTGATTCTTCTGTGTCGTGGCGAATCCGTGCAATACACTGATATCCTCTACTAGATGCCGTACTTTTCATGTTTGGTCGAGAGTGTTACCGTAAAGCCAGATACGTGCATGTTACGAATGTTGTAGCATCTTGCTCATGGCTGGCAGAAATCGGAACATGTCCTCCCATTCACTCTCTTCGAATGTTTTGTTAGCTCCAAGGACTAGGGGTCAGAGTAGTACCCAGTGACATTGGGAATGTGACACTCGGGAAAGGGTGTTGCACATAGAAACTCACTAAAACACAAAATACTTTAAACTAAGCTAAAACCTACAAAACACTCAAAGACCACTCAAAATCAAGCTAAGAAAGGCTAGATAAATCTCATTTCTAAGAATTATCAGTCACACATACAAAAAAATAATGAGAGATAAGAAAGATATATCATCAATATGGGAGAGGGACATCAATACAGCTTACATATACATTCATCACTTATCATGTATAAATTATACAACACAACATCACCCATCTCTTAAGTCACCCATCACAATCATCTCGAACATCATTCTCTCATATAAGCCTATAAGAGGGATACTCATCCCTATGTACATGCTGACTTCCCTATATGCATGTTGGCCGATACATCACGTCCCCAGTTGGACATCCTCGTTGGGATTACATCACATCACGTCCCCCATTGGACATCCCGCCTCAGGATTTAAAGTAACGTCCCCAATTGGACATCCCTCTTTGGGACAAAATGCTGTGGTATGAAATGATATGCAAATGCAACAAACATCTATCACAGGTTGATGTCGAGACCTCACGCCTAAGCACTCGTCCACGACCACGACACATCGCATCACATCAACATCAACATCAATCATCAATATCAACATCACATCATCATCAACATCACATCAGCATCAGCATCACGACGCCTTGATTCTACGAGTCAGAGCTCCACGGCCGGGACCACAACGATATCAACCCGAACAACATCATCACTCACCATGAACACTGCAGGAGCATTAGTCACACCAAAAGGCATAACTAGATACTCGTAGTGTCCGTACCACCTCCTAAAAGTTTGTCTTCGGTATATCATCTTCCTTCACCCTTATTTGATGATGTAACACCCCGATTTTTCGAGTTTTCCTAATTAATCAGTATTTATGAACTTATATTTTATTCGAGGCCTTAGAAATGGCAATAAAATATTCTGACCGGATAAGAATGTCCTACACAACCATAGGAAGCCATGGTTAAGTTTCGGGCGAAAGCTCAAACGGTGCCCGGTCTGCGTTTTTCACGGATAGTGGTCTTTTTCTACTATCAAGACCTAATTTTGAGTCGTGAATGAAACAGTTAGTTTTTATATTTTATTTCCAACGATATTGTTTATTTTGAAAATATTCAAAATAAATAAGTCGTCATACGACTTTCTTGGGCGAAAACCTAAACCGCGTGAAGAACGAAGCTGAATACGAGATTTCAGTGACCCTCTACGGATAAGGTTGAACTCACATGGTGTGCTATCACTCATCAGTGACTCATTGGTGTAATGATTACGTTTAGAAAATATCTGGACGTGAAATGACTAAAATGCCCACGACCCTTTTCATAATTACCATTTGCCTTAAATGAAAAGATCGTTTTGCCCGAGAATTTATGGAATAACCATTCTGACCCTGTGACTCACCATGTCATCATTACCTTTCTAGAAATATCTAGATATTTATAAGAGAAATGACCAAAATGCCCCTAGTCTTTGAAGGAATTACCAAATTACCCTTTTGGTTATTTACAAGTTTGCCATGACATCAATATATATATTTCTCTCTTTCTCTCTCTTGGCCATTTCGGCCATCACTCTTTCTCTCTCTTCTCTCACTTGTTCTTCATGTTCTTCATGAGTTCTTGAGTGTTCATCAAAAGTTCTTCACAAAAATCCTAGTTTGATCTTCAAAAGTTGAAGTTTTTGAGTGAAAACTTGTTTCTTCTTCACTAATCTTTGATCCTAGGAGGTATGATCCTCATCATAACTCTCTCAATCTCTCTATTTCATCTCTTGAATCACTTGATTCATGAAGATCCAAGTTTAGATCTAGAACTTTGAAAACCCATAGAAAATTGTAGAAAAATCCTATGATTATGAAACCAATTTCTATGAATCCATCATGATGTGTACTTTGAGTGTCTAGAAGCATGAACCCAAAAGAAATTTTCTCCCTATTCTTCCATGGGAGGTCCGAATCCTAAGGATGGGTTTTGTTGCAATTTTTGGCTATATAGCACTTGTTCTAGCTTACTTGATGTCTTTGAACACTAAACCCAAGAGCAAAACATCAACCAAAGCTCCTAACCTATTTCTTCTCTTCATGGCCATAACATATAGGGTGTAGAACCATGAGTTTTGTCTCAAATTTTTGGGTCATAGGACTTGATTTAGTGTTAATCATGCTTAAGGACCAACCATCCAAAAGATTGAAACCAAATGAAACCCCTAGCCTTTTTTATTTTCTTTTGGCCGAACCTTGGATCTTTTGGGGGAGAGAAAAAAAATTGTGTTCTGATGTTGATAGTTGTTTGAATTGAGTTGTCTTTGATTGTTTTTTGCGACGCGAACGGAACCGGAGCCGGAAGTGAGAACCGATCTAGTTTGGAGTGATTGTTAATTGTTAAAAGACTCGGAATCGAAATCAAAGTTTTGAAAACCGTGTTTTGGAAGTCAAAAAGTGATTTTTGGAAAACGTGTTGCTTTTCAAGAAAAGTTAAGTTCCCTTTTGAAAAGTATGTTCTTTTGAAAAGTAAAAAGTGGTTTTGTGAAAGGTCGTGCAAATGTGTTTTATTCTGTAAAGTGTTTAAAAAAGGCGCGAAACTTTAGAAAAGAGTTTTGTTTTCAAGAAAGGTGTTTTTCCCGGAAAATGTTCTCTTTAATCAAGAAATATTTTATTTCAAGAAAACAAGAGTGTATTTTGTTTTCCAAAGTTGTTTTGAAAAAGTTTGACCGAAAAGGAAAATGATGAACCTTTGAGATGAACCCAAACCTAGTGGCCAAGACGTCGTTGCTAGTGTTTTGTGGATTGAGCACTCGGACTTCGTGTCCTATGTTTTTTATTTGAGTGGGCTTAATGCCTTTTTGAAACGAGTCGTGGACTTTATGTCTCGACATTTGAAAGAATGAACGCAAAGAAAACAGAAAACTTTCTGTGTACATGCATGAACCAGCAGACGTGCCATTTGAAACCGAGCTACAACTCTAGTAGTTGAGAATGGAACCTATTAAGACCACTAGGTCTGTAGGGGCATTCTGTGTGTCGAGACTCCATAAATGGCCGGTGGCCTCGCGACCCCGTGCCGTGGTGAGTCGACTACCCAGCACGAATGAACTCGATCAGGTACTGGACTATTCAGGATATGGTTATGACGTGGTACCCTGGAACAATTGGAGTTCGGACCTAAATAGAGAGGCCGACTCATGAGGACAATTGTGTTACGGGTGTTACTACGGCCTATCGCTCGATGATGGGAAGTTAGAATCTCCAGCGTACATAAATTAGAAAGATGATATTGAAGTCTCATGCATTATTATAACTCATGATAGTGTTTGAGATGTTATATGGTTTTATATAGATAACTGCTCATATATCTGTAATTATCTGTAGATGTTTATACTGCTGTTTGTCGCCTGTGCGGCTATCGTGATAAACTTTATATGAGTATATCACCTTTGCTTGTACATGTTGGACACCTTGTTGTGTTTATGGAACACATGTACAGATGTTGATCATAGGTCCCCGCGGAGACGTGAGGACTCGGATGATGGAGCGTTCTGATGAAGTTGACGTTGGGTTGTACCCCAATGGCTACTTTTAGCCGACCAGCTTAGGAGTCTTTTATTTTGAGCAGTCTTATATTATATTACTACATGCTTTTGAACTTATGTTTTCAAGTTTGTAATATGTTATATATTAGACGAGGATTTATATTATGATTATGTTTTATGAACAGTGAATACTGATGTGCTGTAAGGAGTCAATTTCTTCATCTTGAGTTTGTATTGCCTATGCATGCAGAAAATTTTTAAAATCGCTTTTTCGAACGTAGCTACTTAATTAAAGTATTTTCCGAAAGCCAGTCCATGCCTAAGATAATATCAATCTGTTGCATAGGCAGACAGACTAGGTCAACAAGAAAAGATCGGTTTTCTAACATAACTGAGCATTTTAAACAGTCAAATAGAGTTGTCAGGGAATCACCCGTAGGTGTAGAAACAGTCAAATCATATGGTAACGTTGAAACAGGCAATTTCAAATGATCCATACACGCCAAAGAAATAAAGGAATGCGTAGCCCCCGAATCAAATAAAACAGATAAGAGTCGCCCCGCAACTAGGCACTTACCTTGTATCAGATCGGGACATTGAGAGGCTTGAGATCCTCTCACGGAGAACACTCTTCCCGTCGTCTGCGGCCTGTTTTGCTGGCCCTCCAATTGTTGTCCAGCCCCAGTATTCTGAATCCTTCCGGCTTATTGTTGAATTTGACTCTTACCAACATCCCCCGTTCGACACTCGTTGGCATAGTGGCCCCACGTGCCACAATGGAAACAAGTGACGTTAGGTGCCTGGGTATAATCTTTCACTTGATGTGGCCCACCGCATCGAAAGCACTTGGAGAATCCTGGTTGCCCTTGACTGGCATTTCCTTTCCCATTGCTTGCTGGTTGCTGATTCGGGCGACTGTAAGGCTTCGCCCTCGGTTGGAACTTTCCTCCACTGCCTTTCTGACCAAAGCTTCTGGCTGGTCCACCGCTTGTTGCTAGAGCTTGTGTAACTCTCTCTTGATCGTGTCCTTCCAGTACGGTACATTTTTCCACTAGCTCAGGGAATGATCGGACACTCAATGGCAGCATAGCCCTCTTCAGCTTGGGCCTTAGTCCGTCTTCGAACCTTCTGCACACCCAGTCTTCATCCGGGTACACTTGGTAAAACTGGGAGAATTTCAGCAATGCCTCGAACCTCATGTCGTATTCTCCCACTGACTTCTGGTCCTGCTTCAGGTCCAAGAAGCTCTCGCGGAATACTTCCCATGTCAACAAACTTCCTTCAGCCTCTAACAGTCTCTGTTTGTTTTTCCACCATGCTTCAGCTGCTCTGACTAGCATGAAAGCAGCGTAAGTAACTTTCCTATCCTCTCTGCATTGGATAGCGACGAAGACTTTCTCGATTTCCTATAGCCATAACTCATCAGCTTCGGATTGTACTCCCCATGGAATTGGGTAGGATTCCCCTTCATGAAGGCATTTAGGCCGGTGTTTACTACTTCGCCCCCTCTAACTTGATTCTGCTGTTGTCTAGCATCCCTCTTGTAACGTCCCGATTTTCACGTTTTCTTATTCTTCAATATTTTAACGTCTTTATTTTATTCGAAGTCTTAGGAATGGAAATAAAATATTCCGAGACCATAGTCATGCTCGATGATATCGTAGGGAGCTAAGATGAAGTTTTGAGTCGAAAACTCAAACGGAGTCCGGTTTGCATTTTTACACTGACACTATGATTTTACTGCTCAGGAGACCTCAGATGGACCCGTGAACGAGACAATAAGTCTTAGAATTCGATTCTCTACATTTTGGTTAAATTTCACAAAAATTTCAGAAAAATCACTTCCTGACCTTCGTTCGAGCGGAATCCTCAATCGGGTGACGAATGGAGCCACATATGGATTTACCAGGACTCGCCAACGGTTAATCTTGTTACCACATCGTCCCAGGACACTTGGGAGAGTATGCCAGAGTCGTCATGACATTCGGAAATATCTGGACGCAAAATGACCAAAATGCCCCTAACCTTAGTTTTTCACACTTTTACCATTTTACCCTTTTGGGCAAATGACCTTTTTACCCTTAAGTGAGCTCTTAAGAGGCTGAACTCAGCCCCTCACTCTGTCATTTTCTCACAGCCCCTCACCTTTTAGAGCCCCATAGTTGTTCTTGAGAGAAACTCCATTTTCATCCTTGAAAAGCTTGAATCACTTGTTGGAATCACTTGATTCCTTGAGCAATCTTCCTTCATTTCAAGGTAAGATCACTTCTATGACCTCTTAGCTTCTTGAAACTTTCTTTATTTCAAGATCAATCTTCATTTTCATGAAAAGAATTTCTTAGATCCAAAACTTGGAAAATCCATAGGATATTGTAGAAAAATCCTTTTGAGGTAAGACCAAGTTCTTTGAACTCACATCATCAATCTCTACCTAAACCCAAGAGCTTATGATTCAAATCTCATCATAGCTCAAAAAGCACTTTTTGGCCGAACCCTTTTGATGATGATGAATAGTGTTTTTCATCAATTTTTGATTTCTAACACTTGATTTCATTCTTAGCTTTCCTAATGCCTTTGAATCCATGAAATGGAAAACCAAGATCAATTCCTAACCTTTTTACCCTAGGGTGGCCGAAACCCTCTTTGTTAGAATTGTTGAGTTTGGTTTGATTATTGTTTAATGTTTGATTGTTGTGTTGTTGTAGTTGTTGACGATTGCCAGGAGGTTCACAAACCGATCAACCGACTTTGATCCGGGAATCTGCTCATCAACCGGTATGGGGGTGAACCTCATTCTCACCAAGATGGTGGTAGTGAAGATGGTTGTTTAAGTTATGTGTGGGTGAAACCCTTTAGTTTGGGTTCACTTTTAATGGTTAAGTTGTGTTAAGTTCTCTTGGAGAACAATGTGTGATATTTGTAGTTATGCTTATATGCCTTATCATGTGTTTTATGATGATGTTGTCTAGGTGAGAAAATGATTTCTTGCATGATGAAAAAAACCTACTTTGATTACTAGATCAAGTATGGACTTTTGTGCTTATGTGCTTAAGTATGAACTTTTGTGCTTAGGTGCTTAATTATGATGCAATGTTGTGTGTTATTGTTGATCATAATTGTATAAGTTTTGTGGGCCATAATTTGATTAGTTGGTGAAGTAAAACTTCACATTGGTTCCTAGTTGGCTTTTAGCCATGACTTTGAGAAAAGGAAGAACATGTGTAGTTCTTGAACAAATCAAGTTTTGATGTAAAGAAAGTGTTTTTAATAACCTATGTTTTTCAAAGAAAAACATAAGTGACTTTGATCCAAAGGTCAAATGGAATTAAATCTCAAAGTGTTTTCACCAAAGTGAAACATGTTTTATACCTTATCCTTAGTTCATCTAGTTAATCAAGTGACCCAAAATGAGAAAAGAAGTGGTTTCATGAAGAGAATCAAAATGGTTCCATAAGGTTAATGTCTTGTTTCAAGGAAATTTTCGCTAAGCGAATACAATTTCGCTGGGTGAAAACAGAGTAAATACAAGTTAGGCGTCACTGCCTCACTTTCGCTAAGCGAATTAATATTCGCTAAGCGAACCAAGCGAATTTCGCTACGAGAATTATGTCTCGCCGAGCGATCTAGAGGAGTTTCAAAGGAGGTGTAACGGCCTCCATTTTCGCTAAGCGAATCCATAATTGTTAAGCGAATGAAACACACTTCGCTAAGCGATTTATGTTTCGCCGAGCGATGCAGAGAAGTTCCAAAGGAGGCATTACTGCCTCATTTTCGCTAAGCGAATTTAACTCTGCTAAGCGAATTTCCTGTTTTTAGAAAATGCTAGAAATAGAGTAAGTGATTCAAAAATTCTTTCAAATCAAATGAGTTTTCAATTGAGAAGTTGTTTTGGTTTACAAAGGAGTTTTTAACTCAACTCGTAAAATTTTAAGCATTAAAAACCTAAGTTAAGTAATTGACTTAGAGTTGAAAACAAGGGATAATTAAGTATGGTATGTGGTGGAACAAGACCGCATACAATACCATCGATGACTTAATACATCAATGACTTCATAAGACATAAACACAAACATGCAACGTTTTGGGTTTTGAAATAGTAGTTCGATGACGGACCGGTGATTCGGACCCCGATCAGTCGTTCAATTGTTTCAGTCTTGCGATGACTCGATCCCGGAGGGATCACGAGATTTATCCGGTGGATAAAGGTTTTGTTTTTCAAAAGACACGTATAGTTCCTAAGGAAGAGAACCTTAGTAGACTTCGCGGTTTATCCGGGGGATAGACATTGGTTGATCGCATCTGCTTTGTGTAAGCATTGGCATTTCATTTGCATAGTTGTAAGGCCTCGAGCCTAGGAGTTGCTTACACCTTGATGCGGGTGCGAATCTTACGGTGACGATCTTCAATGGTCTTTTTAGAGGTATCAGGGTTAGAAGGGCTTGCATGTGGCCAGTTGGTAGCTCTTCTGTGTCGTGGCGAATCCGTGTAATACACTGATATCCTCTACTAGATGCCGTACTTTTCATGTTTGGTCGAGAGTGTTTCCGTAAAGCCAGATACGTGCACATTACGAATGTTGTAGCATCTTGCTCATGGCTGGCAGAAACCGGAACATGTCCTTCCATTCACTCTCTCCGAATGTTTTGTTAGCTCCATGGAGTAGGGGTCAAAGTAGTACCCAGTGACGTTGACATTGAGTCATATATATTGCATTGCATTGCATGGCTATTGATGTTTACATTTACTGTTATACATCACTGTATTGTTTAAGAACGCCTTATATTATGCTGTTAAATGTTTAGCATGACATTATTTTGTTGACTGCTTAGCATGACTTATATTGAGAACCTTTTAAGCATGTTGGGTACGCTGTTACCCGGTGAGTCGTCCCGTTTTTACTACTGCTGTTTTGCTGTGCTGATGAATGGGAATCTCACCCATATCTGTATGTTTCCTGTTGGTACTTGCTATTCCTGCTTGAACAGATGGACGTGATGATGGTTCAGTTCAGTAGTCTCCTTGAGCCCGGAGGCGGACTCTTTTTGTGGTTTAGTTTTGTTGTCGGCCAGACTATGTTAGTTTTTTTGTAGTACCTTTTGGGAGCTACGACTCCTAGTACTTATTGTATTTCTTATATCAGTTATACATTAGACCTATGTCTGTATACAGTAACGTTGATATTTCTATTTCTGTTCTGTGTTTATTATACAGTATATTCTAGAAATGCATGGCGAACCTAAGTTCGTTATTAGTATTATTTACCTTTACTAATCCCATTACATCTTTTTGTGAAAAGGAAAAAAAAGAAAACCGTATTTTCAGCATTACTAAGTATTTTCGGCCTTATAAACGTTCGAGAATGTGCACTCGGGAAAGGGTGTTGCATTATTTGGTATCAGAGCTGGCCGAGTCTTTTTAGGGTTTGTAGGTTATAGTCTGTCTTGTTTATGTTGTGTTCTCTGTGTGTTTCTCTGTTGTTTGCTTTAGTTTTGTTTTGATTTCTTAAGTTTGACGGTTCTGGTTTTGAAGGTAGCAATGGCTACTCAAAACCTGACTGCTGCTATGAACGCCATACAGGAAATGGCTGCTGCTATGGTTCAACGTGACGAAAGAGCTGCTGGAGGTAGAGGACTGGACGGATTTCTTCGTCGGAATCCACCTCAATTCAAGGGTGAATTCAATCCCGAGTTAGCTGAACGCTAGATCCAAACGCTGGACAAAATCTTTGGAGCGATGAGATGTACTGAGAATGGCAAGGTTGTCTATGCAACCTATATGTTGGTGGAGGATGCTGAATACTGGTGGGAAGGAGCCCGTCAGATGCTGGTGCATGATCAACAAGCTGTGGACTGGAATGCTTTTAAGGGAAAGTTCCTGGAGAAGTATTTTCCTGTGAGTGCAAGACACGAGAAAGAGATGGAGTTCCTCCAGTTGAGACAAGGGGGAATGGCCATAGCTGAATACGGGGCCAAATTTGAAAGTCTGGCAAAGTTTTCAAATTATTTTCTGGACAACCCAAGAGAGGAGTGGAGGTGCAGAAAATTCGAAGGAGGTCTGAGGATCGACTTGAAGAGAGCTGTAGTGCCATTGGAAATTTCTGTTTTTCCAAGGCTAATGGAAAAGTGTCGTCTGATCGAGAGCTTGGAACCCAAGGACAAGCGGGCACAGAGTTATGGACCGAGCAAGTTTCAAAGGTGAAGCGGTGGTCGAGACAACAAATCTCGATGGAAGCCGTATGCAAAGCAACAAGATCGACAACAACGTTCTGTTGGAGGAAGTAGTGGGAGTTTCAGTCAGTCTGGAAATGCCCCAACCAAGTGCATGAAGTGTGGGAAGAGTAACCACATCACCAGAGACTGTTCGATCAAAGGGATTATCTGCTTCAAGTGTGGGAAGCCAGGACATATCTCACGGGAATGCATGCAATCGAAATTGGAACACTCTGTCAACAATGTCCAAGCTGCGAGGCCTAAGGCCAAAGGCAGAGTCTACACTATGGGAGGCGCTGAAGCTTCTCAAAATGAAGACTTGATCCAAGGTCAGTGTGTCACGGGAGGTAAAACTTTAACTGTACTGTTTGATTCAGGCGCAACGCATTCCTTTATTGCCTATGACTATGTGAATCTGTTGGGATTACCTGTGTATTCTTTACCTTTTGATTTGGTAATTTCTACGCCTACTGCAAAGCCTGTTGTAATTGCAAAAGTTTGTTTGAATTGTTCTATTTCTGTTAAAGATAGAATATTTTTGATTGATTTGATCTGTTTGCCTCTTTCGCAAATGGATGTAATCTTAGGAATGGATTGGTTATCTTCTAATCATATCCTATTAGACTGTGCAAATAAAACCTTAGTTTTCCCTAGTTGTGAGAATTCTGGATTTTTGACTGCCAACTAAGTAAACGCTTCTTTGAGAGAAGGAGCTCAAGGATACATGTTACTATCTTCTTTGGAGGTCAAGAGCGAGCTAGTCTTAGAGCGCGTACCTGTCGTGAACGAGTTTCCGGAAGTCTTTCCTGAAGACGTACCAGGTTTGCCGCCAGTTCGGAACATCGAGTTTGCGATCGATCTTGTGCCAGGAACAGGACCAGTGTCTATGGCACCATATCGTATGGCACCTGCTGAGTTGGAAACTTTGAAGGAACAATTGGTAGACTTATTGGGGAAACAGTTCGTTAGACCTAGTGTGTCGCCGAGGGGAGCACCTGTGCTGTTGGTGAAAAAGAAAGATGGAACATCTCGCTTATGCGTGGATTATCGCCAGTTGAGTAAGGTTACTATTAAGAGCAAGTATCCACTTCCGAGGATAGATGACTTGATGGATCAATTGAGGGGAGCGGCAGTTTTCTCCAAGATTGATTTGCGATCGGGTTATCACTAGATTCGTATGAAGGCAGAAGATGTACCGAAGACAGCGTTTTGAACACGCTATGGGCACTACGAGTATCTTGTGATGCCGTTTGGTGTGACGAATGCTCCAACTATATTCATGGATTATATGAATAGGATCTTTCATCCATGCCTGGATAAGTTTGTCGTTGTCTTCATAGATGACATACTTATCTATTCGTGAGACCAGGAAGAACACGCTGAACATCTTAGTGTAGTTCTTCAAGTTCTGAAAGAGAAACAACTGTATGCAAAACTGTCTAAGTATGAGTTTTGGCTCGACGAAGTGCAGTTTTTGGGTCACGTAATTTCAAAGGAAGGAATTGCTGTAGATCCGTCGAAGGTTGAAGCAGTTCTTGAGTGGGAAAGATCAACCACAGTGACTGAGATACGCAGTTTTATGGGTTTGGCTGGGTATTATTGGAGGTTCATTGCGGAAAAATATAGAACAAGATATTGCCAGTATATGCTACAAAGGTTTGACTGTCAGGAACAGCATCACGTCACCAACTTACGGATACAATTTGACAAAGATAGAGATCGACGTAGCTCTCGACCTCTTCATGAGAGTTGTAGATATTTCTTTGAGCCTTCCAACGATACAAAGATCGATGCATTTAAACACATAAAGCTCCTGAAATTGTCAGCAGACACTTGCATGTTCTGACTGTCACAAACAATATCTCATCTCCTGCTTGAAGAAGGAATTTCACTCGGATAGAAATTGACTCAGATCACGATTTCTGCAAGAAAACTTGTAGATATTTATCCTATCTTTCTAAATAAACTAAGATCACTTCATTTGGATGAGTGTACCTCAAAATACGACATTTCGGACGCTTGATTGTTGGTAGCAAACGCTTGACTTCAATCTTCAGTGTTTTTGCTTTTGCAGCTTTAATAACGTCGTCTTTGATCAAGCTTATTTTCTCTTTCTTCTGTTAGAGTTACTGAAGCTTTTATCTTCTTCTGATGCTTCATAACTTTATTGAAAATCCTACCTCATTTTCTGCTCAAGTTTGGACTTTGAATATTTTAATACTTCATTCAAAATTAATTCTCCATTCATCATAATTTTCTGTATTCTTTGTAGACGCTTGGTTAGCTTCATGGATGCTTCCTAAATGAGATAAGACGCTTGGTTATGCCCTGGGCACATCCACAAGGTTGTTTATCTCGTAGCATTCTGATCATTACCGTATTATGCTTCCTTGACCCTCTTAACGACCGAGTTAGGATTCGATGTCTTCATGAAACTTATATATATGGATATTAGGTTTAATGAGACACCGGTTTCATCCAATTCGGTCAACTATAGCTTTATATATGGCCAGTATATGCTACAAAGGTATGACTGTCAGGAACAGCATCACGTCACCAACTTACGGATACAATTTGACAAAGATAGAGATCGATGTCGCTCTCAACCTCTTCATAAGAGTTGCAGATATTTCTTTGAGCCTACCATCGATACCAAGATCGACGCATTTAAACACTTGAAGCTCCATAAGTTGTCAGCAGACGCTTGCATGTTCTAATAGTCATGAACAGTATCACATCTCCAGCTTGAAGAAGAAATTTCACTCCGATAGAGATTGACTCAGATCTTAATTTCTTCAAGCAACTTCTGTGTATTTATCCTATCTTTCTAACTAAACCAAGATCACTTCATTTGAACTAGTGTACCTCAAAATACGAAGTTTCGGACGCTTGATTGTCGGCAACAAATGCTTGACTTCAATCTTCAGTGTTTTTGCCTTTGCAGCTATAATAACTTCGTCTTTGATCAAGCTTCTTTTGTCTTTCTTCTGTTTGAGTTACTGAAGCTTTTATCTTCTTCTGATGCTTCAGAACATTATTGAAAATCGTACCTCATTTTCTGGTCAACTTGGACTTTGAATATTTTAATACTTCATTCAAAATTACTTCTCCATTTATCATAATGTTCTGTATTCTGAGTAGACGCTTGTTTAGCTTCACTAGACGCTTCCTAAATGAAAAGACGCTTGGCTGTCCACATGGCACATTCACAAGGCTGCTTATCTCGTAGCGTTCTGACCAGTTAGCGTATACTTCCTTGACCTTCTTAACAGGCGAATTAGAATTAGGTTAATTGAGACACCAGTTTCATGCAATTTAGACACGTACAGTGCATGATATAGCCTGTGGATGCTACAAAGGTATGACTGTCAGGAACAGCATCACGTCACCAAGTTACAGATACAATTTGACAAAGATAATGATCGTTGTCGCTTTCGACTTCTTCATAAGAGTTTCAAATATTTCTATGAGCCTTCCAATGATACCAAGATCGATGCATTTAAACACCAAAAGCTCCAGAAATTTTCGGCAGACTCTTGCATGTTTTGACTGTCACGAACAGTATCACATCTCCAGCTTGAAGAAGGAATTTCACTCGGATAGAGATTGACTCAGATCTCGACTTCTTCAGTAAACTTGTGGGTATTTGTCTTATCTTTCTAACTAAACCAAAATCACTTCATTTGTCCAGTGTACCTCACAGTACAACGTTTGGGACGCTTGATTGTCAGCAATAGACGCTTGACTTCAATCTTCAGTGTTTTTGCTTTTGCAACTATAGTAATTTTGTCTTTGTTCAAACTTCTTTTTTCTTTCTTGTGTATGAGATACTGAAGGTTTTCGCTTCTTCTGTTCCTGTACTTGATGCTTCAGAACTTTATTGAAAAGGGTACCTCATTTTATGGTCAAGCTTGGACATTGAATATTTTTATAATTCAAGCAAAATTACTTCTCCATTCATCATAATTTTCTGTATTATGAGTAGACGCTTGGTTAGCTTCACTGGATGCTTCCTAAATGAGATAAGACGTGTGACACCCACTACCCCGCATATAATAAAACACGAATAAAATCATACATGTCTTTAAAAAAAATATAACAATTAAAATAAAAACATATCCTCAAGGGTAATGTGCATCATCTATGAAAACAACTACAAACCTATCCAAGTATGGATGAAAGATCTTGTTCATGTAGTCCATGAACACAGCAGGGGCATTAGTCACACCAAAAGGCATGACTAGGTACTCATAATGGCCATAGCGTGTTCTAAACGCAGTCTTCGGAATGTCCTCAGACTTGACCCGAATTTGATGGTAACCTGATCTCAAATCTATCTTAGAAAACACACAGGCTCCTATCAGCTTGTCCATAAGGTCATGTATCCTGGGAAGAGGGTACCTATTCTTAACGGTCACCTTGTTGAGTTGTCGATAATCGACACACAACCTCATGCTGCCATCTTTCTTCTTCACCAACAACACCGGCGCTCCCCACGGAAACACATTAGGTCTAACAAACTGCTTCTGGAGCAATTCCTCTAACTATTTCTTCAACTCAGCTAGCTCTAGAGGGGACATCCTATAAGGTGCTATGGATATAGGTCCTGTACCTGGCACTAAGTCTATGCTAAACTCAACCTCTCTCTCAGGTGGCAAACTATAAATGTCCTCTGGAAAAACTTCTGGGAACTCTCCCACAACTGGCACATCCTTAACCTCAGCCTTTCTCTCTACTTCCATGGAAGATAAGATCATGTATACTTGGGCTTCTTCTCTAATAGAAGCCTTGACTTGGTTGGCAGTCAGAAAACTCGGATCCTTAGGATTGACAGCAGTTCCAAAAACAATAGTTTTATCAAAGCAATTTAAAAGGACATGATTGGCAGATAACCAGTCCATACCAAGAATAACATCAAGTTGTTTAAGGGGTAAGCATATAAGATCAACTATGAAATTTCTATCATCAATGACAATGGAACAACTTTTACAAATATGTGAGGTAACAACAGGCTTATTGGTAGGGGTAGCAACAACTAGATCATATTCAAGTTGGGCAATAGGTAATCTAAGGTACTCAACACAATCATGTGATATGAAAGAATGCAACGCACCCGAATCAAACAACACTATTAAAGGAGTCCCTTTGATGAGGCACTTACCTTGAATCAGGTCTTCGGATTCTGAGGCTTCAGCTCCACTGAGAGTGAAGACTCTCCCACTTGTCCCCAGTCGATTGGCTTGAGAACTTTTACTGGCACTCTGTGGCTCCATCTTTTCCCCACTACAATCCTTACTAATGTGACCAGGCTTCCCACACTTGAAGCAGATGATGTCTGTCTCCTTGCAATCCCGAGTAAAGTGCTCCTTACCACACTTGCCACACCTGATTGGCCTAGAAGAGGCAATTCCTCCGCCACTAACTGGTCCCGAAGTATACTGCGGTTTCTTGCCGGCGTGCTTGAACCCACGGTGTCCTGCTGGGTCATCCTCTTACTCCCCTGAGGACCAGAATTCTTGAACTGGGCAACTCTGGACTTGTAGTCTTCCTCAAAGATTCTGCATTTGTTCACCAAGGTGGGGAAAACACGGATTTCTTGGTAGCTGATGGCTTGCTTAATCTCTGGACGCAAACCATTCTCAAACTTCACACACTTGGAGCGATCATCATTACAATACTGGTAGAGTGGATAGTAACGTGACAGCTCCTCAAACTTAGCGGCATATTCCCCAACGGACATGCTTCCCTGAGTCAAAGCTAGAAACTCCATCTCCTTCTTGTCGCGTATATCAGCAGGAAAATACTTCCCCAAGAATCTCTCCTTGAAGGCATTCCAAGTAACAGCGGCGCCCTTAGCTTCCAAACGTTGGTGGCAATTCTCCCACCAATGTTCAGCTTCTTCTACTAACATGAAGGTAGCAAAGGTAACCTCCTGTGCATCGGTGCATGCCATGGCCCGAAAGATCTTTTCAAGTTCCCGGATCCATGTCTGAGCACCTTCAGGGTCATAAGCTCCCTTGAAGGATGGCGGATTATTCCTCTGGAACTTATCCAAACCCTGAAATTCAGCAGGTCCACCTCCGTTGTGATTCTGATTCTACCCTATGGCATTAGCTAATGCTTCTAGGGCATCAGCAATCGCACGATCGTTTCTACCTGCCATAACTTCCTGCATCGTTCAAGCACACTGCTCAATATCGAAAGTCAAGTAAAACAAAACTAAACACTTAATACTCTATACCATCGTCACAGACAATCATATAAGAGTACACAGAAGAGAACACAACAGACACATACCCCGGCCTGTAGGACAGACCGGCTCTGATACCACTAAATGTGACACCCACTACCCCGCATATAATAAAACACGAATAAAATCATACATGTCCTTAAAAAATATAACAATTAAAATAAAAACATATCCTCAAAGGTAATGTGCATCACATCATCTATAACGTAAAACATAGGAATCTGAAATAAACAAGATCCTTTAAAAACAAACTGCGAAAAACATAAATAATAAACATAACCCAAGTCCCGATATCACATATCAGAGCTGGTATACATATACCGATAATACATCGGAATAAAACCGAATAACATAAATCATAAATCCTAACTACTGAGAGAGATCTCCTCGGGATCACTCCTCGTCAGCATGCTCACCGTCCTCTGCATATACCACAACATATGCACAAGAATAACAAAGAGAGGGGTAAGAAACACAATCATGAATATATGTATACGAATGGAATAGTAATTAAGATGGCATACAACATACATCAATCAACACAGATATAATCAATATATATCAAGGATGCATGTCAATGCGAATGCAACATCACTAGGCGCTAACCATCATTATTGCCTTTATCAACATTGCCAATATTATCATATCGTCATTATTAATATTAACGTTCTTTTCTATACTATCAACCTTGAATTGTGATCTCACAGTCATTTTTCCATTACCCAATTTATTTCTTCTTCACAACAGAATCTGGGTGAGAAACCCAGATTCGCTAGGCGAATCGTGGCTCGCGAGGCGAGCCCGAGAACTCCTAAACAGGTTCTCAGATTCGCTAGGCGAATCGTGGCTCACGAGGCGAGCCCGAGAGCTCCTAAACAGGTTCCCAGATTCACTAGGCAAATCCTGTCTCGCGAGGCGAGCCCGAGAGCCCCAATATTTGGTTCTCTCATTCGCCTCGCGGATTACAATCCGCTAGGCGAATCACGTCAGACAACGAATGGTCTCTCTGTCTCGCCTCGCGAATGGATATTCGCCAGGCGAATCATGACAGATGTGGGAATCTTAAGAATTTCTCTAAGTTATCCCTATGCCTATCATCCCATCTCTCAAGAATCATCCCTATGGGTTTCCAAAACTAATCCAATATTATCAATCTCACCTCTCATAACAACTCATTCATTATGGGGTGCCAAACGTCCCTAAGCTATGTTCTTTCACTAATCCTATTTTCTTCATCGTATCGCACATCATGATCAAGTCATCATTATCATTGCACATCATAAAATCTCATCAATGCATATCGTATCTATATTCATACTATTCATTGCACATCATAATATTTGAATCATATCATCAAGACAAACACCCATAATCATAATCATAGAACCATAAACATGTATATTTATACAATATTCACATAGGCATATAAATGGCATATACATAACATACACATAATTACACTCATAGCATATACATAGGCATTTACAATGCATATAGACAAACATATAGGGGTCATGGGTTAACCCCTTCATCTTAACCTATCCCAAAACCCACATACTCATGATCTATTTCTTCCCCCCATACCTGGTATGACGATCACAATGCACAAAGGAAGGAAACAGGTCCGAAAAAGGTTGCGTCTACACGAATGCTCGATCTTACGACGCTTGACTTCACGATCACAGCCCCAAAAGGTTCAAGAGCAGCAACTAGGAAGAGGGCTTGTGATGGCAGTGATGCTCTTCAAGCGAAGGAGACGAAGAACGATGAACAATGGTGCAATCTCCTTCAAGGATCCTTGGAAAGGGTTTAGAAATCCTTGTTTGGAGAGGAAGATGCAGTTTCTAAGAGTAATTCGACTTAGAAAATAGGTTTAGGTCGAGTCTTATGGTATAAATATGAGTTAGGGCCATTATGGGCTGATTAGAAGCCCAAAAACGCGATTCTGGTGTGCGCAGTTTCGCGAGGCGAGTAGCTTTTCGCGAGGCGAACCAGAGAGCTGCAATAATCTGGCTGTCAGGTTCATGAGGCGAATGTATCCTCGCGACGCGAAACTTTAGAAGCCGAATTTGTCCTTAACACCTTAAATAAGACTTGTAGATAATTCTCTAAACTTTCCAACGCATCCAAGATCACCTCAATCGGATGTCTAGAACTCAAGATATGAACAAAACCGTAAAACATGTTTCTTGGACTTGAATGCATTGACCATTCCTTAAGGCTAAACTACCCTAACTATGAACTTGGACATCAAGAACAATCACAAACAACATATATACAACATATACAAGCAAATATTAAAACATATAAGCATAGTGTAAAAAAAAACAGGGTGTTACAAGACGCATGGTTATCCACTGGGCACATTCACAAGGCTGTTTATCTCCAAGCATTCTAAACAGTTATCGTTTTATGCTTCCTTGACCCTCTTCACGGCCGAATTAAAATTTGATGTCTTCATGAAACTTGTATATATGGATATTTGGTTTAATGAGACACCGATTTCATCCATTTCGGAAAACTATGGCTTTAGATATGGCAAGTACATGCTACAAAGGTACGACTGTTAGGAACAACATCACATCACCAACTTACAGATACAATTTGACAAAGATAGAAATCGATGTCGCTCTCGACCTCTTCATGAGAGTTGCAGATATTTCTCTGAGCCTTCCAATAATACCAAGATCGATGAATTTAAACACATAAAGCTCCAGAAATTGTCAGCAGACGCTTGCATGTTCCGATTGTCACGAACAGTATCACATCTCCAGCTTGAAGAAGGAATTTCTCGCGGATATAGATTGACTCAGATCTAGATTTCTTCTGGAAACTTGTGGGTATTTATCCACTCCTTCTAACTAAACCAAGATCACTTCATTTGGATGGGTGTTCCTTAAAATACGACGTTTCGGACGCTTGATTGTCGGCAGCAAACGCTTGACTTCAATCTTCAGTGTTTTTGCTTTGGACGCTTTAATAACTTCGTCTTTGTTCAAGCTTCTTTTATCTTTCTTATGTTAGAGTTATTGAAGCTTTTATTTTCTTCTGATGCTTCAGAACTTTATTGAAAATTGTACCTCGTTTTCTTGTCATGCTTGGACTTTGAATATTCTAATATTCCATTCAAAATTACATTTCCGTTCATCATAATGTTCTGTATTCTGAGTACACGTTTTCTTAGTGCAACACCCTTTCCCAAGTGTCACATTCCCGAACGTTTATAAGGCCGAAAATATTTATTAATGCGGAAAATACGATTTTTCTTTTTCTTTTCTTTTCATAAAGATGTAATGGGATTAGTAAAGGTAAATAAATAATACTAATAAATGAACTTAGGTACACCATGCATTTCTAGAACATATTGTATTATAAATACAGAAACAGAAAATGGAAAACAGAAACATCAAAATTACTATATACTGACATAAGAAATACAATAAGTACTAGGAGTCATAGCTCCCAAAAGGTACTACAAAAATTGACATAGTCTGGCCGACAACAAAACTAAAACAGCAAAAGAGTCCACCTCCGAACTCAAAAGGACTGCTGAACCGAGCCATCGTCGCGTCCATCTGTTCAAGCAGCAACAGCAAGTACCAGCAGAAAACATATAGATATGGGTGAGATTCCTGTTCATCAACACAACAAAACAGTAGTAGTAAAAACGGGATGACTCACCAGGTAACAACGTATCCAACGTGTTAAACAGTTAAACCACATACTAAACCTCTCAATATAAATCATGTTAAACAGTTAACAGTATAATATAATACATTCTTAAACAGAACAACGATGTATAACAGTAAATGTAAACATCAACAAGCACGCAATGCAGTGCAATGTACATGACTCAATGCCAATGCCACTGGGTACTACTCTGACCCCTACTCCTTGGAGCTAACAAAACATTCGGAGAGAGTGAATGGGAGGACATGTTCCGGTTTCTGCCAGCCATGAGCAAGATGCTACAACATTCGTAACGTGCACGTATCTGGCATTACGGTAACACTCTCGACCAAACATGAAAAGTACGGCATCTAGTAGAGGATATCAGTGTATTGCACGGATTCGCCACGACACAGAAGAATCACCAACTGGTCACATGTCAGCCCTTCCAACCCTGATACCTCCAAAAAGATCATTGAAGATCGTCACCGTAAGATTCGCACCCGCATCAAGGTGTAAGCTCAACTCCTAGGCTCAAGGCCTTACAACTATGCACATGAAATGCCAATGCTTACACAATGCAGATGCGATAAAGCAATGTCTACCCATTGGATAGACCTCAAGGTTCACTAAGGTTCTCTTCCTTAGAAACTACACACATCTTTGTTTTATATAACATTTATCCATTGGATAAATACCTCGTGACTCTTGTGGAATGATCCAGACTGCTTTCAGAATCGCCGACTGTCCCTGCAAACCAACACAAGTCTTTTCAGCGTGTTTTGTCCTCACTCACACGCTTTCTAGGAAACTTCCCAGAAGGTCACCCATCCCATAATTACTCTAAGTCAAGCACGCTCAACTATAAAGTTCTTATGTTCTAAGCTCCCGAAAAGAAGATAAATCTTGTTGGTATGGGTAGTACCAATCAATTCTTATATGCCTTCCCTTAGCTATACAGTCCCATACCTGCATAGCCTCAGGATTCCTTCCACTGTACAGTCCCATACCTGCACAGTCTCAGGATCCCTCTCATTCCGGTTATCACAAGACGGAAACAATTGAACGATTAACCTGGATCCGAATCACCGGTCCATCATCGAACTACTGTTTCAAAACCAAATCGTTTCATGTTTGTGTTTACGTCTTATGAATTAAGTCTCAAGTCCTAAACATTAAGAATAAGGATTGAGAATCCTCTTAGATAAGTCTTTGAGCCTTTCTAAGATATTAATCCCTTGTCTTTCAATTAAGGAAATAAGTGTTGATTCACTTAAGTCTTATGAAGTCATTGATGTACTAAGTCATCAATGGTATAGTACATGGTCTTGTTCCACCACAGACCATACTTAATTAACCCTTGTCTTCAACTCTAAGTTAATTACTTAACTTACGTTTTTCACGCGTAAAACTTTACGATTGAGTTAGAAAACTCCTTTGTAACCCAAAATAGCTTCTCAATTGAAAACTCATTTGATTTAAAACAACATTTGAACTACTTACTTCATTTCTAGCATTTTCTGAAGGGTGAAATTCACTTAGTGGAATTCCATTCGCTTAGCGAAAATGAGACAGTAATACCTCCTTTGGAACTCCTCTGCATCGCTCGGCAAAACATAATTCGCGTAGCGAAGTTTTTTATATTTGCTTAGCGAATATGGATTCTCTTAGCGAGATTGGAGGCGGTTACACCTCTTTTGAAACTCCTCTGGATCACTCGTTGAAACATCATTCGCGTAGCGAAATCTCTAGATTCGCTTAGCGAATATTAATACGCTTAGCGAAAGTGAGGCAGCGATGCCTAACTTAGAATTCCTCTGTTTTTGCTTAGCGAAGGTAAATTCGCTTAGCGAAAAGTTGCCTTAAAACAAGACATTAACCTTTTGGAACCATTTTGATTCTCTTAACGAAAACACCTCTTTTCTCATTTTGAGTCACTTGATTAACTAGATGGACTAAGGATAAGGTATAAAACATGTTTCACTTTAGTGAAAACACTTTGAGATTTAATTCCATTTGATCTTTGGATCAAAGTCACTTAGGGTTTTTCTTTGAAAAACATAAGCCACTAAAACACTTTTCTTACTTGAAAACTTAATTGTTCAAGAACTACTCAAACTCTTCCTTTTCTCAAGGTTATGGCTAAAAGGCCTACTAGGAACAAATGTGAAGATTGCTTCACCCTCAAGACAAATTACAACTCACAATGTTCATCTAATTATGACAAACAACAATAACCTATTATTGCATCATAATCAAGCATAAAGTCCATCACACATCATTTGCATCATAATTGTAACACCCCGATTTTCACGTTTTCTAATTCTTCAGTATTTTAACGTACATATTTTATTCGAGGTCGTAGGAATAGAAATAAAATATTCCGAGACCATAGTCATGCTCGACGATATCGTAGGAAGCTACGATTAAGTTTTGAGTCAAAAACTCAAACGGAGTCCGGTCTGCGTTTTTACACTGACAGTATGATTTTACTGCTCAGAAGACCTCAGATAGACCCGTGAACGAGACAGTAAGTCTTAGAATTTGATTCTCTACGTTTTGGCTAAATTTCGTAAAAATTTCAGAAAAATAACTTCCTGACCTTCGTTCGGGCGGAATTCTCAATCGGGTGACGAACGGAGCCACATATGGACTTACCGAGACTTGCCAACAGATAATCTTGATATCACAACATCCCAGGACACTTGGGAGAGTATGCCAGAGTCGTCATGACGATCGGGAAAATCTAGACGCAAAATGACCAAAATGCCCCTAACCTTAGTCTTTTGCACTTTTACCATTTTACCCTTTTGGCAAATGACCTTTTTGCCCTTAAGTGACTTGTTTTAAGGCTGAACTCAGCCCCTCACACTCTCATTTTCGCACAGCCCCTCCAAAGATAGAGCTCCATAGTTGTTCTTGAGAGAAGAACACCATTGTTGTTCTTGAAAAAGCTTGAGTTCTTGTTGGAATCACTTGATTCCTTGAGCAATCTTTCTTCATTTCAAGGTAAGATCACTTCTATGATCTCTTAGCTTCTTGAATATCTCTTTATTTCAAGATCAAGATCCATTTTCATGAAAATCATTTCTTAGATCCAAAACTTTGAAAATCCATAGGAAATTGTAGAAAAATCCTTTTGAGGTAAGACCAAGTTCTTTGAACTCACCTCATCATTCTCTACCTAAACCCAAGAGCTTATGATTCAACTCTCATCATAGCTCAAAAAGCACATTAGGGCCGAACCCTTCTTGATGATGATGAATAGTGTTTTCATCAATTTTTGATTTTTAACACTTGATTTCATCCTTAGCTTTCCTAATGCCTTTGAATCCATGAAATGGAAAACCAAGATCAATTCCTAGCTTTATTCTCTTTAGGGTGGCCGAAACCCTCTTTGTGAGAATTGTTGAGTTTGGTTTGATTGCTGTTTAATGTTTGATTGTTTGGTTGTTTGTAGTTGGTGACAATTATCAGGAGGTTCACAAACCGATCAACCGACTTTGATCTGGGAATCTGCTCTTCAACAGGTATGGGGAGAAGAACCTCATCACACCAAGATGGTGGTGGTGAAGATGGTTGTTTAAATTATGTGTGGGTGAAACCCTTTAGTTTGGGTTCACTTTTATGTATAAAGTTTTGTTAAGTTCTCTTCAAGAACAAGGTTGTCTTGATGAGTGTATGCTTTAGTATGTTGTAGTGTGCTTTAGCATATGTTGATGATGAGATGATTGAATGAAAAACCATTTTCATGTATGTTGGAAAACCTACTTTGATCACTAGATCAAGTATGGACTTTTATTGTTGATTATGAGACCATAATGTGTGATGGACTTGGATGTTTGATTATGATGTAGTAATGTGTATTATGGTTATCATGCTTTGTGTAAGTGTTGTGAGCCATACTTTGATTGGCGGATGAAGTAAAACTTCACATTGATTCCTAGTTGGCTATTAGCCATGACCTTGAGGAAAGGAAAGATATGAATAGTTCTTGGACAAGTCAAGTTTTGATGTAAAGAAAGTGTTTTCAATAACTTGTGTTTTTCAAAGAAAAACCCTAAGTGACTTTAAAGGGAATTAAATCTCAAAGTGGTTTCACCAAAGTGAAACATGTTTTATACCTTATCCTTAGTTCATCTAGCTAATCAAGTAACTCAAAATGAGAAAAGAAGTGTTTTCATGAAGAGAATCAAAATGGTTCCATAAGGTTGATGTCTTGTTTTAAGGCAACACTTCACTAAGCGAAATTACTTTCGCTACGCGAAAAACGGGGAAAGACTTAGTTGGGCATCACTGCCTCACTTTCGCTAAGCGAATTCATATTCGCTAAGCGAACCCAGCGAATTTCCCTACGCGAATTAAGTCTCGCTGAGCGATCCAGAGAAGTCTCCAAAAGAGGTGTAACCGTCTGAACTTTCGCTAAGCGAAATCATTCTCGCTAAGCGAATAAAGTGAAGTTTCGCTACGCGAATTCTGTCTCGCCGAGCGATCCAGAGGTGTTTCTAAAGAGGTGCAACCGTCTGAACTTGCGCTAAGCGAATTCATATTCGCTAAGCGAATACAATATATTTCGCTACGCGATTTATGTCTCGCCGAGCGAACCAGAGGAGTTCCAAAGGAGGCATTACTGCCTCATTTTCGCTAAGCGAATGTACTCTCGCTAAGCGAATTTTATGTTTCAGAAAATGCTAGAAATGAAGTAAGTAGTTCAAATGTTGTTTCAAATCAAATGAGTTTTCAACTGAAAAAGTTGTTTGGTTTACAAAAGGAGTTTTCTAACTCAATCGTAAAGTTTTACGCGTGAAAAACCTAAGTTAAATAATTAACTTAGAGTTGAAGACAAGGGTTAATTAAGTATGGTATGTGGTGGAACAAGACCATGTACTATACCATTGATGATTTAGTACATCAATGACTTCATAAGATTTAAGTGAAATCAACACTTGTTTCCTTAATTGAAAAACAAGGGATCAATATCTTAGAAAGGCTTAAAGACTTATCTAAGAGGATTCTCAATCCTTATTCATAATGCTTAGGACTTGAGACATAATTCATAAGATGTAAACACAAACACGAAACGTTTTGGTTTTCGAAACAGTAGTTCGATGACCGACCGATGATTCGGATCTAGGTTAATCGTTCAATTGTTTCCGTCTTGTGATGACCGGAATGAGAGAGAGATCCTGAGACTGTGCAGGTATGGGACTGTACAGTGGAAGGAATCCTGAGGCTATGCAGGTATGGGACTGTATAGTTAAGGGAAGGCATATAAGAATTGATTGGTACTACCCATACCAACAAGATTTATCTTCTTTTCGGGAACTTAGAACATAAGAACTTTATAGTTAAGCGTGCTTGACTTAGAGTAATTATGGGATGGGTGACCTTCTGGGAAGTTTCCTAGAAAGCGTGTGAGTGAGGACAAAACACGCTGAAAAGACTTGTGTTGGTTTGTGGGGACAGTCGGCGATTCTGAAAGCAGTCTGGATCATTCAAAGGAATCACGAGATATTTATCCGATGGATAATTGTTTTATCCGATGGATAAATGTTTTATAAAACAAAGATGTGTGTAGTTTCTAAGGAAGAGAACCTTAGTGAACCTTGAGGTTTATCCAATGGATAAACATTGCTTTATCGCATCTGCTTTGTGTAAGCATTGGCATTTCATGTGCATAGTTGTAAGGCCTTGAGCCTAGGAGTTGAGCTTACACCTTGATGCGGGTGCGAATCTTACGGTGACGATCTTCAATGGTCTTTTTGGAGGTATCAGGGTTGGAAGGGCTGACATGTGACCAGTTGGTGATTCTTCTGTGTCGTGGCGAATCCGTGCAATACACTGATATCCTCTACTAGATGCTGTACTTTTCATGTTTGGTCGAGAGTGTTACCGTAAAGCCAGATACGTGCACGTTACGAATGTTGTAGCATCTTGCTCATGGCTGGCAGAAACCGGAACATGTCCTCCCATTCACTCTCTCCGAATGTTTTGTTAGCTCCATGGAGTAGGGGTCAGAGTAGTACCCAGTGACATTGACATTGAGTCATATACATTGCATTGCATTGCATGGCTATTGATGTTTATGGCTATTGATGTTATATTTACTGTTATACATCGCTGTACTGTTTAAGGATGCCTTATATTATGCTATTAAATGTTTAGCATGCTATTATGTTGTTAACTGCTTAACCTGATTTATATTGAGAACCTTTGTAAGCATGTTGGGTACGCTGTTACCCGGTGAGTCGTCCCGTTTTTTTACTACTGCTATTTTGTTGTGTTGATGAACGGGAATCTCACCCATATCTGTATGTTTTCTGCTGGTACTTGCTGTTGATGCTTGAACAGATGGAAGCGACGATGGTTCGGTTCCGCAGTCCCTTTGAGTTCGGAGGTGGACTCTTTTGCTGTTTTAGTTTTGTTGTCGGCCAGACTATGTCAGTTTTTGTAGTACCTTTTGGGAGCTACGACTCCTAGTACTTATTGTGTTTTCTTATGTCAGTCATACATTAGACTTATGTCTGTATACAGTAATGTTGATGTTTCTGTTTTTCGTTTTCTGTTTCTGTATTTAGTATACAGTATGTCCTAGTAATGCATGTTGAACCTAAGTTCACTTATTAGTATTATTTATTACCTTTACTAATCCCATTACATCTTTATGAAAAGAAAAGAAAAAGAAAAATTGTATTTTCCGCATTAATAAATATTTTCGGCCTTATAAACGTTCGGGAATGTGACACTCGGGAAAGGGTGTTGCAATAATCAAGCATAAAAGCCCATACGATCTAGTGATCAAGGTAGGTTTTTCAACATATATGAAAATGATTTTCATCCAATCACATCATCATAGACATATGCTAGAGCACACTAAAGCATAAACTACACTTATTGCACATTGTTCTCCAAGAGAACCAAATTGAATGGTGAACCCAAACCAAAGGGTTTCACCCACACATAAACTAAACAACCATCTTCACCACCACCATCCTGGTGTGATGAGGTTCACCCCCCATACCTATTGAAGAGCAGATTCCCGGATCAAAGTCGGTTGATCGGTTTGTGAATCTTCTGATAATTGTCACCAACTACAAACAACCAAACAATCAAACATTAAACAACAATCAAACCAAACTCAACAATTCTCACAAAGAGGGTTTCGGCCACACTAAAGAGAATAAATCTAGGAATTGATTTTGGTTTTCCATTCATGGATTCAAAGGCAATAGGAAAGCTAAGGATGAAATCAAGTGTTAGAAATCAAAAATTGATGAAAAACACTATTAATCATCATCAAAAGGGTTCGGCCATTTTGTGCTTTTTGAGCTATGATGAGAGTTGAATCATAATCTCTTGGGTTTAGATAGAGAATGATGAGGTGAATTCAAAGAAAGTGGTCTTACCTCAAAAGGATTTTTCTACAATTTCCTATGGATTTTCAAAGTTTTGGATCTAAGAAATAATTTTCATGAAAATGGATCTTGCTCTTGAAATAAAGAGATATTCAAGAAGCTAAGAGATCATAGAAGTGATCTTACCTTAAAATGAAGGAAGATTGCTCAAGGAATCAAGTGATTCCAACAAGAAACCAAGCTTTTCTCAAGAACAACAATGGAGCTTCTCAAGGTTGAAGATGGAGTGTGCTTTGGGAGGGCTGTGTGCGTGAAGATGGGGCTGGATGGGGCTGAGTTCAGCCTTAAAACAAGTCACTTAAGGGCAAAATGGTCATTTGTCAAAAGGGAAAATGGTAAAAGTGCAAAAGACTAAGGTTAGGGGCATTTTTGTCATTTCGGATCTAGATTTTCCCGATCATCATGACGACTCTGGCATACTCTCCCAAGTGTCCTAGGATGATGTGGTATCAAGCTTATCCATTATCGGGTCTCGTTGAATCCCTTTACGACTCCAAACGCCTCCTGGTTCGATTATATGACCGAATATAATATATTATTATTATTTTTCGGACGTCAGGATGGATTTTAACGAAGATGTAGAGAATAAAATCCCGAGACTTAACCATGGCTTCCTATGGTTGTGTAAAACATTCCTATCTTCTCGGAATATTTTATTTCACTCTCTTAACCCTCCAATAAAATATAAACGTTAAAATACTGAGGATTTAGAAAATATGAAAATCGAGGCGTTACACTTAGCTTCATTGGACCCTTCCTAAATGAGAAGATGCACAACAACAGAAAAGGGATTAGACAACGTTTATTTTTTGCCTACACCAGCGCTTACAAGCGCTGTTCATGTAACTGCAGTGGTAGATTGGAAGGCAAAGGCAGCGATTCTGAAGCGCTGTCTATATACCATACACAAACACAGCGCTTCCTGCTGTCTAATTATCTTTTAGACAGCGCTTCCTTGAGGAAGCGATGTGTTTTGTGTATTTTAGAGAGCGCTTCCAAGCGCTGTCTATACCCTTATTTTTTTTTTTTTTTTAAAATTTTACATTCTATTTTCAATTATCCCCCTGCACTCAGTAAAACCAATACATACTAGCTGCAATTTCTCATCAAAACCAGTACATATATACCAAAATAACCAGTCAAGTATAATTTCTATACCTTACAAACACAGTACACAAAAGTAAGAGGTTAACTTAGTTGCATATACAAAAAGAAGTCTGCTCGTAAAATTTCTACTACACTAACAGCACTAACAGAGGTTCACTAACAACATTTATATACACTATGTACACTATAACAACACTTTACACTGCATACTATAGCTTCACTACATACTATACACTTATACTAGCTAGCTGTAGGTGCACTTCATATATATCTAAGCTTGTTGCTGCCCTTGCACACAAGATACACACAACTTAAATTTACAACACATCAACAAATTAGATATACACACACACAATCACTTGCACAATGCACACAAACCTAATAGGAGAGGCACTACTCTAACTTATAACATCATAGTATATCTGTACTCTACCTTTATTTTTGGATAAAATTCGTAACAACATAGTGACACCACTCTTCCAGAGTTCAATAAGTTGGTCATCATAATATCTATCACATTTACACTCAAGAAAGTACTGCGAAATGAAAATTAAATCAATTAGAATTAAAGTACATTCAATTAATGATAAAATGTGTGTAATTTAATTATTAAACTAGAGCTAAAATTACATACCATCGTTGGGATTTGCGTTTGGTTTTGAACGACCATATCCTTGATAAATTTCAGGACATAGTAGCCACAATCGTCGCTATTCGGTTGGCGGGGGCACTATAAAACTGAAAATAATAAATTAAAAGTTTCAAGTTAATTTTTAACCTAAATAATTGCATAAGAGTTTTTGTAAATACCTCTATAGATATCCATTTAGTCTTGGATGACTTAGAATATCTCGACTTGTCTCCTCCACTGCAAGCACGATGAATTAGCAAAGCCCGGATTTCAAAATCAAACAACTTCATTAAGTTACATAATCAAGATCACTATTTATATATATGAAGATAAAAATAAATGCATATACACTTACTGATTGTAGATATCCTTCATTTTTTGGCGAATGTTATAGTCAGTATGCAAGGGATCTAAATAGTACACTATGTCTTCTTTAGGATTGATCGCTAACAATACCCAAATGGCCTACAAAAAGGTTTATATAGTTAGAAATCATCACATTTCACAAAAGAAAACAATATCGCTAACTATGTGACATAATATATGATTTAATGACTCACCCCACGTTACACGGTGACAAAAACAAGGTCTCATAATCTGGATTTGCTAATGACAAGCGATCAACTATATATTGTTTATGCCCAGATCCTACTTGCATAACTGTTCGTAAAGGGCATAGAAATCTGAACCTCTGAGTCCTTTGTTCAGGTACAAGGAACATATGGTACAAGTATCTAAAATTAAAACATGTATATAAATGAATAGATTAATAATAAATCAAAATTTTAGACTAGATATAACCTTTAAAGTTTGATGTAATACCTGAGATATACACTAATAACAGAGAACCCCAGCCATGCATGATTAAGGATTTCTTTGATTTCCGTATCACCACCGAGCATTAATGTGTGCTCATAACCTAGAATGTCTTCCTCCATATGAATAATGACTTGATCATTCCCCAATATTGTTAGTACATGGACTCTAAGGTAGACTATGAAATCTGTACCATGTGCTACAAGAGCCCGAGAGGGTTGAGATTTGTTCCCGTTTTTGACTGGGGATGTAATTGACCCCTTTGTGTGCTCCTTGCCAGCTACAGTAGGGGAAGGCCGAGGTTTTGTCACTTTCATGCCAGCTGTGTTCTCCGACCCTTTGCCCTTGCCCTTGGATTTAGATTTAGATTTTTGGGGTGCCTATATAAAAAACGTTGCAATACATTAATGAGTTAGTGACCACCTAATTTAACAAACATATATATGGTAATGAATCCTATTTATTGACATATACCTTGTTACATACACCTATGAGGCTGATTGGCCATGCCACATAGGTACCTATTACCTGTTCCACTGTCATGACATCTGCCTCCTCAAGTGGTACAAGCAATGGTGCATCACCCTCAACACCAAACTCAACTGCAACTTTCACATGACTAGGAGGCAATGGTCGGTTATGCAGTGTCACACCCGGTTCGTTATAGGCCATCCCCCTAGCTACAATGTGATTAGTTGGGCTTGACAAATATAGGTTGCATGGGTTGTTGCCCTAAACCAGTGATAAACAAAATATTAATATGTGAACTGTCAATGCAATACGTACAAGTAAAGAAAACAACGTAACAATTATTACCTTAGGAGGCATACGAGTTCAACTATCTCTGACACTACGTGGAGTAGGTAAATCAGGCTCATGCTCATGCTCACGTCCCTCCACCGTTGTCTTGTTCTGTATGAAGCTTTGCAACGCTCGAACTTGTTGCACCAGATCAGCTACTTCCCTCCTCAACTCCACCACTTCAGCAACATCTGCTTGTTTGGCACGCTGTTGTGCTCCTACGATAGTTTTCTGTGAGGGACCAAATCCCACGCCCCTATAGCGACCAGGATACTCTTTAGCGGGTATGGCTTTGGCAAGGATGTCATGACCACCAACACAATCTGTTATCTCCCCATGTGATACAGACTATGATATGGTATCCTGAGACACAAATATTATTCACAAAGATGTTTCACATTATTCACAAATATCAAAAGAGGATTACAAATGTAAATGTTAATATGAGAACATATACTTACAATTCTTTCAGCCACTTGCCTAGAGTTGGGATTTACAATCACACCTTGCTCATTCATACGGGCTTCTAGCCACAAAATATGCCATTCAATGCTTTCAGTTTCTGGGTCTCGCCCTCAACTGTACATTTGAACAAACGAATTGAAATCCATCAATGCTAAGAAATAAACCAAAAAATGCAATAAATAAAATGACTTATTGTACATACCTTTTTTTCCTCAATGTCGGCATATCCTACATTCCCTTTATGGTAAGGGTAGGGAGGAGATGATGCTCTCTCCCGATTTTCATTGCTTATTTTCTACATAGACACAGAAGTAAGTATTAATGCACACTGACGTAAATAAGTAGCAATGCATAGTATACACAAAAGTAAGTACATACAAAAAAATCCTCTTTTTTAGTCCGTTTTATGACAAAGGCTCTCCAATCCTCCGATCGTATAATCTCAGCATATTTGGGCGGAGGCTCTTATCTGACATTCCCACCATCATCTCTCAGCCACTTTTTCATTAACTTACTTCTGAAGTTGCGGTGTAATTTTCCGGCTTCCTTAAGTATCATGTCTCGCCGGGTCTCATCACCATTAAAACAGGCCTGAAAAGACAATAGAAAAATGTGATAATATAAATATGTTTACATAATTAACTAATGCTAATTAATTTAACTGGATGCTACCAAAATGAGATAAGACGCATGGTTATCCATTAGGCACATTCACAAGGTTGTTTATCTCGTAGTATTCTAACTAGTTAGCGTATTATGCTTCTTTGTCCCTCTTAACGGCCGAATTAGGACTCGATGTCTGCATAAAACTTGTATATATGGATATTAGGTTTAATGAGACACCGGTTTCATCCAATTCGGACAACTGTAGCACAAGATGTGTCCAGTATATGCTACAAAGGTATGACTGCCAGGAACAACATCACATCACCAACTTACGGATACAATTTGACAAAGATAGAGATCGATGTTGCTCTTGACCTCTTCAAGAGAGTTGCATATATTTCTCTGAGCCTTCCAATGATACCACGATAGATGCATTTTAACACATAAAGTTCTATAAATTGTCAACAGACGCTTGCATGGTCAGACTGTCACGAACAGTATCACTCTCCAGCTTGAAGAAGGAATTTCACTCTGATAGAGATTGACTCAGATCTCGATTTCTTAAGGAAATTGTGGGTATTTATCCTATCTTTATAACTAAACCAAGATCACTTCATTTGGACGAGTGTACCTCAAAATACAACGATTTGGATACTTGATTATCGGCAGCAAACGCTTGACTTCAATCTTCTGTGTTTTTGCTTTCGCAGCTTTAATAACTTCGTCTTTGTTGAAGCTTCTTTTCTCTTTCTTCTGTGAGAGATACTGGAGCTCTTAACTTCTTCTGATGCTTCAGAACTTTAATGAAAATCGTACCTCATTTTCTGGTCAAGCTTGGACTTTGAATATTTTAATATTTCATTCAAAAGTACTTCTCCATTCTTCACAATGTTTAGTAATTTGAGTAGACTCTTGGTTAGCTTCACTGGACGCTTCCTAAATGAGAAGATTCTTGGGTATCCACTGGGCACATTCACAAGGTTGTTTATCTCGTAGCATTCTGACCAGTTAGCATATTATGCTTCCTTGACCCTCTTAACGGCCGAATTAGGATTCGATGTCTTTTTGAAACCTGTATATATGGATATTAGTTTTAATGAGACACCAGTTTCATCCAATTAGGACACCTATAGTGCACGATATAGCTTGTAGATGCTACAAAGATATGACTGTCAGGAACAACATCACGTCACCAACTTACGGATACAATTTGACAAAGATAAAGATCGACATCGCTCTCGACCTCTTCCTAAGAATTTCACATATTTCTCTTAGCATTCCAATGATACCAAGATCGATGCATTTAAACACCAAAAGCTGCAGAAATTGTCGGCAGACATTGGCATGTTCTGACTGTCACGAACAGTATCACATCTCCAGCTTGAAGAAGGAATTTCACTCGGATAGAGATTGACTAGGATCTCGACTTCTTCAGCAAACTTGTGGGTATTTGTCCTCTCTTTCTAACTAAACCAAGATCACTACATGTGTCGAGTTTACCTCAAAATACGACATTTCGGACGCTTGATTTTCGGCAGCAGATGCTTGAATTCAATCTTCAGTGTTTTTGCTTTTGCAGCTATAGTAATTTTGTCTTTGTTCAGCCTTCCTTTCTCTTTGTTTTATTAGAGTTGCTGAAGCTTTTATCATCTTCTGTTACAGTACATGATGCGTCAGAACTATATTGAAAAGGGTACCTCATTTTATGGCTAAGCTTGGACTTTGATTATTTTAATACTTCACGCAAAATTACTTCTCCATTTATCATAATGTTTTTTATTATGAGTAGATGCTTGGTTAGCTTCACTGGACGCTACCAAAATGAGATAAGACGATGGATTATCCACTAGGCACATTGACAAGGTTGTTTATCTCATAGAATTCTAACCAGTTAGAGTATTATGCTTCCTTGTCCCTCTTAACGGCCGAATTAGGATTCGTTGTCTGCATGAAACTTGTATATATGGATATTAGGTTTAATGAGACACCGGTTTCATCCAATTCGGACAACTGTAGCACAAGATATGGCCAGTATATGCTACAAGGGTATGACTGTCAGGAATAGCATCACGTCACCAACTTACGGATACAATTTGACAAAGATAGAGATCGATGTTGCTCTTGACCTTCAAGAGAGTTGCATATATTTCTCTGAGCCTTCCAACGATACCACGATAGATGCATTTTAACACATAAAGTTCTATAAATTGTCAACAGACGCTTGCATGGTCAGACTGTCATGAACAGTATCACTCTCCAGCTTGGAGAAGGAATTTCATTCTGATAGAGATTGACTCATATCTCGATTTCTTCAGGAAATTGTTGGTATTTATCCTATCTTTCTAACTAAACCCAGATCACTTCATTTGGACAATGTAAATCAAAATACAACGATTCAGATACTTGATTGTCGGCAGCAAACGCTTGACTTCAATCTTCTGTGTTTTTGCTTTCGCAGCTTTAATAACTTCGTCTTTGTTGAAGCTTCTTTTCTCTTTCTTCTGTGAGAGATACTGAAGCTCTTATCTTCTTCTAATGCTTCAGAACTTTATTGAAAATCGCACCTCATTTTCTGGTCAAGCTTGGGCTTTGAATATTTTAATATTTCATTCAAAAGTACTTCTCCATTCTTCATAATGTTTAGTAATTTGAGTAGTGTCTTGGTTAGCTTCACTGGACGCTTCCTAAATGAGAAGATTCTTGGTTATCTGACTACTTTGCCAATGTTGGTATTGCCACATCCAAGCGAACCTTTTGAAGTGTACTGTAATGCTTCATACCAGGGATTAGGCTGTGTGCTGATGTAGAATCGAAAAGTGGTAGCTTATGCCTCGAGACAATTGAAAGTGCACGCGAAGAACTACCCTACCTATGATCTGGGGTTAGCAGCGGTGATCTTTTGCTTTGAAGATTTGGAGGCACTACTTGTATGGTTCGACGTTCAATGTCTTCATTGATCATAAGAGTCTAAAATACTTGTTCGATCAGAAAGGGCTCAACATGAGGCAGAGACGGTGGCTGGAATTTCTGAAGAACTATGACTTCCTGTTACAGTATCACTCGGGGAAAGCTAATGTGGTAGCGGATGCTCTAAGTAGGAAAGTGTTACATGTGTCTGCCATGAAACATGATATTATGCCGTCAACTGCTTAATACGTTTGACATTGAGAATTCTTGTAAGCATGTTGGGTATGCTGTTACCCGGTGAGTCGTCCCGTTTTTACTACTGCTATTTTGTTGTGTTGATGAACGGGAATCTCACCCATATCTGTATGTTTTCTATTGGTACTTTCTGTTGCTGTTTGAACAGATGGACGTGGCGATGGTTTAGCCCAGTAGTTTCCTTGAGCCCTGAGGCAGACCTTCTTTTTGTGGTCTAGTTTTGTTGTCGGCCAGACTATGTCAGTTTTGTAGTACTTTTGGGGAGCTACGACTCCTAGTACTTATTGTATCAGTTATACATTAGACCTATGTCTGTATATAGTATTATTCCTTTTTCTGTTTATGTCCCTGTAATTATTATGCATATTGTTCTAGAAATGTATGGCGAACCTAAGTTCGTTATTAGTATTATTTACCTTTACTAAATCCCATTGCATCTTGTGAAAAGAAAAAAAGAAAACCGTATTTTCCGCATTAAGAAATATTTTCGGCCTTATAAACGTTCGGGAATGTGACACTCGGGAAAGGGTGTTACATTATTTGGTATCAGAGCTGGCCGAGTCTTTTTTGGGTTTGTAGGTTATGGTCTGTCTTGTTTGTGTTGTGTTTTCTCTGATTGTTTTCTGTGTTATTGTTTCTGAGAGAAAACAATGTTGGAGAGGATGATGACTTCGGTCTATCCTTTTGTGTTGTTTGTTCTTTGTGTTGCATTTCTGTAAGGAAGACAACACCTGTTTCTTATTCTCTGCATTATTGTTTCTGAAGAGGAATGATATTGGGCAGGAGAGTAATGTTTTGCTTTCTTATAAGTTATCACTCGCAGAGTTCTTCAGAACGAGTGTTTTTCCGACGAGTTTAAAGACATGGAGTTCCTGCAGCTACGTCAAGGAGGAATGTCTGTCAAAGAATGTGCTGATCGTTTTGAGTCCCTGCTAAAGTCTTCGAGGTATTTCCATCTTCATCCCGATGAGGAGTGGAAGTGCAAAAAGTTCGAAGAAGGTTTAAGGGACGAGATTCGAGGAGAGGTGCTACCTCTTGAGGTCAAAGAGTTCTCGGTTTTGGTAGATGAATGCTTCGTAGTCGAAGATCTGATGAAGACTCATGGAGGAAGGCAACGTCACTCTGGACCAACTAGGTTCCATAAAGGCACCAATGGTCGTGATGATAGATCTCGATGGAAGCCATATTCAAAACAGCAAGGTCAACAACAACGTTCTGTAGGAGGAAGCAGTGGGAGTATTAGTCAATTTGGAAGCGCCCCAAAGAAGTGCATGAAGTGTGGCAAGAACAATCATGTAACCAGAGGATGCTCGATCAAGGGGATCATATGCGTCAAGTGTGGGAAGCCGGGACATACTTCACGCAACTGTGTGCAAGCAAAAGCTAGACATTCTGTCAATGATGTGCAAGCAGCGAAGCCTAAGGCAATGAGCGGAGTTTATACTGGGGATGATGCTGAGACTTCTCAAAAGGAATATTTGATTCACGGTCAGATCGTCGTGGAAGGTAGAACCTTATCTGTATCTTTCCTTACCCTTAGATTTGGTAATTTTTGCACTTTCTGCAAAGCCTGTTATAATTGTGAAAGTCTGTTGGAACTGTTCTATTTTCTGTAATGGATAGAACGTTTTTGATTGATTTGATCTGTTTGCCTCTTTCGCAAATGGATGTGATCATAAGGATGGATTGGTTATCTTGTAACCATATCCTATTAGACGGTGCAAACAAAACCTTATTTTTCCCTGATTCGGATAATTCTGGATTTGGATTGCCAACCAAGGAAACGTTTCTTTGAGAGGAGGAGCTCAACGAATACATGTTACTAACGAGTTTCCGGAAGTCTTTCCTGAAGACGTACCAGGTTTACCGCCAGTTCGAGACATCGAGTTGTGATCGATCTTGTGCCAGGAACAGGACCAGCGTCTATGGCACCATATCGTATGGCACCTGCTGAGTTGGAAACCTTGAAGGAACAGTTGGTAGACTTATTGGGAAAATAGTTAGTTAGACCCAGTGTGTCGCTGTAGGGAACGCCTGTGCTATTGGTGAGAAAGAAAGATCGAACATCTCGCTTGTATGTGGATAAGAAAATGACTGGATGGATCAGTTATGGGGAGCGGCAGTTTTCTCCGAGATCTTTTGCGATCGGGTTATCACCAGATTCATGTGAAGGCAGAAGATGTACCAAGAACAGCATTTCAAACACGCTATGGGCACTACGAGTACCTTGTAATGCCTTTTGTATGACGAATACTCCTCTATATTCATGGATTACATGAATAGTATCTTTCGTCCATATCTAGATAAGTTTGTGGTTGTTTCATAGACGACATACTCATCTATTCGCGAAACCAGGAAGTACACGCTGAATATCTTAGTGTGATTCTTCAGGTTCTGAAGGAGAAATAGCTGTATGCAAAGTTGTCCAAGTGTGAGTTTTGGCTCGACGAAGTAAAGTTTTTGGGTCACATGATTTCAAGGGAAGGATAAAGCATTTGAATGGACTGAAGCCTGTGAGGAAAGTTTGCAAGGATTTGAGAGAAGGTTGACTACTTCACCTGTGTTAGTGCTGCCTGATCTCAAGGGAACATTTGTGTTCACACTCCTACATATTCCTCAGTGTATTAGACAATTGAGTGAATTGGTAATATGGTGTCCATTGGTTTGGACATTTTCGTATTATTTCACTAAAGTTTTGTTATTACTATTTCTTGAGTTATAACATAAACAACTTCTTGGTACTGAAAGTTTCTTGATGAAACTTAGTCTAATCACTTTTACTTTTGGTGAAGGTGATCCAGTCTGATTTTTGCCAGACTATTTATTTTTGATTCCCAAGTTTATTGGAAGGTTCTTATGAAAGAAGGAACTTTATTAGGGTCATGGATGTAAACATGTATTAGCTATGCATTTTTACACTCACGAACCTACTGAAGAGTCTTTTTGCATACTGGATATTCCTGTATTCATTCCAGATTGGTAAAATTCTTTTGTATACTTTCTTCTAAGACCAAGACCAGGAAAAAAATTTTCCTTTGTTAAAAATTTCATTCCTTAATCTTCAGCAACCGAGTAGGTTTAGTTTCAAGTCACAGAATTTCGAGGACGAAATTCTTTTAAGAGGGGTAGGAATGTAACGCCCGATTTTCACGTTTTCTAATTCTTCAGTATTTTAACGTATGTATTTTATTCGATGTCTTAGGAATGGAAATAAAATATTCCGAGACCATAGTCATGCTCGACGATATCGTAGGAAGCTACGATTAAGTTTTGAGTCGAAAACTCAAACGCAGTCCGGTCTGCGTTTTTACACTGACAATATGATTTTACTGCTCAGAAGACCTCAGATGGACCCGTGAACGAGACAATAAGTCTTAGAATTCGATTCTCTTCGTTTTGGTTAAATTTCGTAAAAATTTCAGAAAAATCACTTCCTGACCTTCATTCGGGCGGAATCCTCAATCGGGTGACGAACGGAGCCACATATGGATTTACCGGGACTCGCCAACAGATAATCTTGATATCACATCATCCCAGAACACTTGGGAGAGTATGCCAGGGTCGTCATTACGTTCGGAAATATCTGGACGCAAAATGACGAAAATGCCCCTAACCTTAGTCTTTTACACTTTTACCATTAATATACCCTTTTGGAAAATGACCTTTTTACCCTTAAGTGAGCTTTTAAGAGGCTGAACTCAGCCCCTCACTTCATCATTTTCGCACAGCCCCTCTTCCTTTAGAGTTCCATAGTTGTTCTTGAGAGAAAACCCCATTGTTGGTCTTGAAGCTCCTTGAGTTTTGTTGTAATCACATGATTTCTTGAGCAATCTTCCTTCATTTCAAGGTAAGATCACTTCTATGATCTCTTAGCTTCATTAATCTTTCTTTATTTCAAGATCAATCTTCATTTTTATGAAAAAAATTTCTTAGATCCAAAACTTTGAAAATCCATAAGAAATTGTAGAAAAATCCTTTTGAGGTAAGACCAAGTTCTTTGAACTCACATCATCAATCTCTACCTAAACCTAAGAGCTTATGATTCAACTCTCATCATAGCTCAAAAAGCACTTTTGGCCGAACCCTACTTGAAGATGATGAATAGTGTTTTCATCAATTTTTGATTTTTAACACTTGATTTCATCCTTAGCTTTCCTAATGCCTTTGAATCCATGAGATGGAAAACCAAAACCAATTCCTAACCTTTTAACCTAGGGTGGCCGAAATCCTCTTTGTTATGATAATTGAGATTGGCTTTGATTGTTGTTTAATGTTGGATTGTTGTGTTGTTGTAGTTGTTGACGATTATCAGGAGGTTCACAAACCGATCAACTGACTTTGATCCGGGAATCTGCTCATCAACAGGTATGGGGAGAAGAACCTCATCACACCAAGATGGTGGTGGTGAAGATGGTTGTTTAAATTATGTGTGGGTGAAACCCTTTAGTTTGGGTTCACTTTTATGTGTTAAGTTTTGTTAAGTTCTCATGGAGAACAAGAATGTCATGATGAGATGATTGAATGAAAAACCATTTTCATGTATGTTGGAAAACCTACTTTGATCACTAGATCAAGTATGGACTTTTATTGATTATGAGACCATAATGTGTGATGGACTTGGATGTTTGATTATGATGTAGTAATGTGTATTATGGTTATCATGATTGTGTAAGTATTGTGAGCCATACTTTGATTGCTTGATGAAGTAAAACTTCACATTGGTTCCTAGTTGGCTATTAGCCATGACCTTGAGGAAAGGAAGGATATGAATAGTTCTTGGACAAGTTAATTTTTGATGTAAAGAAAGTGTTTTCAATAACTTGTGTTTTCAAAGAAAAACCCTAAGTGACTTTGAATGGAATTAAATCTCAAAGTGTTTTCACCAAAGTGAAACATGTTTTATACTTTATCCTTAGTCCATCTAGTTAATCAAGTGACTCAAAATGAGAAAAGAAGTGGCTTCATGCAGAGAATCAAAATGGTTCCATAAGGTTAATGTCATGTTTTAAGGTAACTTTTCGCTAAGCGAATTTACATTCGCTAAGCGAAAACAGAGGAATCCTAAGTTGGGCATCACTGCCTCACTTTCGCTAAGCGAAATAATATTCGCTAAGCGAACCCAGCGAATTTCGCTATGCGAATTACGTCTCGCTGAGTGATCCAGAGAAGTCTCCAAAGGAGGTATAACCGCCTCCATTTCGCTAAGCGACATTATACTCGCTAAGCGAATGAAGTTAAATTTCGCTACACGAATTCTGTTTCGCCAAGCGATCCAGAGGAGTCTCAAAAGAGGTATAACCGCCTCCATTTCGCTAAGCGAAATGATACTCGCTAAGCGAATAAAGTGGACTTTCGCTAAGCGAAATATGTTTCGCCGAGCGATACAGAGGAGTTTCAAGAGAGGTATTACTGCCTCAATTTCGCTAAGCGAATGTAAATCCGCTAAGAGAATTTCACCTTTTAGAAAATGCTAGAAATGAAGTAAGTAGTTCAATGTTGTTTTCAAAAATCAAATGTGTTTTTAATTGTAAAAGTTGTTTGGTTTACAAAAGGAGTTTTCTAACTCAATCGTAAAGTTTTACGCGTGAAAAACCTAAGTAATAAACTTAGAGTTGAAGACAAGGGTTAATTAAGTATGGTATGTGGTGGAACAAGACCATGTACTATACCATTGATGACTTAGTACAGCAATGACTTCATAAGACTTAAGTGAAATCAGCACTTGTTTCCTTAATTGAAAGACAAGGGATTAATATCTTAGAAAGGCTTAAAGACTCATCTAAGAGGATTCTCAATCCTTATTCATAATGCTTAGGACTTGAGACATAATTCATAAGACGTAAACACAAACATGAAACGTTTTGGTTTTGAAAAAGTAGTTCGATGACGGACCGGTGATTCGGATCCAGGTTAATCGTTCAATTGTTTCCATCTTGTGATAACTGGAATGAGAGAGATCCTGAGACTGTGCAGGTATAGGACTGTACAGTGGAAGGAATCCTGAGGCTATGCAGGTATGGGACTATATAGCTAAGGGAAGGCATATAAGAATTGATTGGTACTACCCATACCAACAAGATTTATCTTCTTTTCGGGAACTTAGAACATAAGAACTTTATAGTTAAGCGTGCTTGACTTAGAGTAATTATGGGATGAGTGACCTTCTGGCAAGTTTTCTAGAAAGTGTCTGAGTGAGGACAAAACACGCTGAAAAGACTTGTGTTGCTTTGTGGGGACAGTCGGCGATTCTGAAAGCAGTCTGGATCATTCCAAAGGAGTCACGAGATATTTATCCGATGGATAAATGTTTTATTCGATGGATAAATGTTTTATAAAATAAAGACGCGTGTAGTTTCTAAGGAAGAGAACCTTAGTGAACCTTGAGGTTTATCCAATGGATAGACATTGCTTTATCGCATCTGCTTTGTGTAAGCATTGGCATTTCATGTGCATATTTATAAGGCCTTGAGCCTAGGAGTTGAGCTTACCCCTTGATGCGGGTGCGAATCTTACGGTGACGATCTTCAATGGTCTTTTTGGAGGTATCAGGGTTGGAAGGGCTGACATGTGACTAGTTGGTGATTCTTCTGTGTCGTGGCGAATCCGTGCAATACATTGATATCCTATACTAGATGCCGTACTTTTCATGTTTGGTCGAGAGTGTTATCGTAAAGCCAGATACGTGCACGTTACGAATGTTGTAGCATCTTGCTTATGGCTGGCAGAAACCGGAACATGTCCTCCCATTCACTCTCTCCCAATGTTTTGCTAGCTCCATGGAGTAGGGGTCAGAGTAGTACCCAGTGACATTGACATGGAGTCATCTACATTGCATTGCATTGCATGGCTATTGATGTTTACATTTACTGTTATACATCGTTGTACTGTTTAAGAGTACCTTATATTATACTGTTAACTGCTTAACATGATATTATGCCGTCAACTGCTTAATACGTTTGACATTGAGAATTCTTGTAAGCATGTTGGGTACGCTGTTACCCGGTGAGTCGTCCCGTTTTTACTACTGCTGTTTTATTGTGTTGATGAACGGGAATCTCACCCATATCTGTATGTTTTCTGTTGGTACTTGCTGTTGCTGTTTGAACAGATGGACGTGACGATGGTTCAGCCCAGTAGTTTCCTTGAGCCCTGAGGCGGACCTTCTTTTTGTGGTCTAGTTTTGTTGTCAGCCAGACTATGTCAGTTTTGTAGTACTTTTGGGGAGCTACGACTCCTAGTACTTATTGTATCAGTTATACATTAGACCTATGTCTGTATATAGTATTATTCCTTTTTCTGTTTATGTCCCTGTAATTATTATGCATATTGTTCTAGAAATGTATGGCGAACCTATGTTCGTTATTAGTATTATTTACCTTTACTAAATCCCATTGCATCTTGTCAAAAGAAAAAAAGAAAACTGTATTTTCCGCATTAAGAAATATTTTCGGCCATATAAACGTTCGGAAATGTGACACTCGGAAAAGGGTGTTGCACAGAGAGTGCTGGCCGAATTTTGAGGAGAGAGAGTGAGTGGTCATGTCATCTTTTTAGATATTTTAGTGACGTAAATGTCCTTTAGGAAAAAGACTAGGGGCATTTTGGTCTTTTCGCGTCCACATATTTTCGTTTGTCATTATGACAGTGTTGAGTCATGGCACGCTTCCCGAGGTGATGTGACTTGATGTGACATCAATTTTATCCATTAGCGGGTCCCGGTAAACCCCTATTCGGCTTCGTTTGGCTCCTGGTTCGAGTTTTCTACCGAATAGTTTATATTATTTTCATTTTTGAAGGTCAAGACCCATTTTAGAAAAAATGTAGGAAACGTGATTCTAAGACTAACTGCCTTGTTCACAGGTCCAAATTAGGTCTTGATAGTAGTAAAACACTACTATCAATGAAAAACTCAGACTGGGCTCTGTCTGAGTTTTTGACCCAAAATTCAACCATAGCTTCCTACGATATCATAGAGCTTGACTATGGTCTTAGTTTATTTTATTTCTCTTTCTAGACCCTCCAATAAAATATAAATATGTAAATACTGTTTGATTAATAAAAACTTGAAAATCGGGGTGTTACATTATTACCCCCTTAAAAATATTTTCGTCCTCGAAATTCGACGTACCTTTTTAAAATAGGCTCGGATAGTGTTGCCGCATGTCTTCTTCGCGTTCCCTAGTAGCATCTCCCGTAGCTTCATCCCATACGAATTTGACCGATGGAATGTGTCTACCTCTGAGTTCCTTTATCCTTCTATCCGTGATCCTTACAGGTAAAGCCTCATACTCAAGGTTCTCCCTCAATTGTATTGACTATGTTTCTAAGATGTGTGATGGATCAGGGTAGTATTTTCTCAATTGAGAAACATGAAAGACATCATGAAGGTTGGATAGGTTTGGTGGCAAGGCGATATGATAGGCTACAGGACCAATTCGGCGAAGAATTTGAAATGGTCCAATAAATCTAGGAGTAAGCTTTCTAGATTTTATTGCTCTGCCGATTCCAGTTCTCGGAGTCACTCTCAGAAAAACATGGTCTCCTTCCTAGAATTCTAAAGGTTTTCTCCATTTATCGCTGTAACTCTATTGTCCATCCTGTGCGACTTTTATCCTTTCCCTTATCCTCTTGATTTGTTCTGTCATTTGTTGCACTACCTCCGGTCCTAGTACTTGACTTTATCCATTCTCATACCAACATAAAGGTGATCTACACTTCCTGCCGTACAACGCTTCGTAAGGTGCCATACCTATGCTTGAATGAAAACTATTGTTATAGGTGAACTCAATCAACGTTAAGAACTCATCTCAACTTCCCGTGTGTTCCAAAACACAAGCTCTCAGGAGATCTTCCAATGATTGACTCGTTCGTTCTGACTGACCATCTGTCTGAGGATGATAAGAAGAACTCAACCTTAACTTAGTTCCCAAAGCCTTATGTAACTGCTTCCAGAATATGTAAATCTAGGATCTCTGTCGGAAACAATGCTAGAAGGCACTCCGTGCAACCTTACTAGTTCCTTGATGTATATTTGGGTTAGCATCTCCAACGTATAGCTTTCACCAATAGGTAGGAAGTGAGCACACTTTGTCAACCTATCGAAGATTACCCAAATTGCATTATGCCTCTTGTTAGTTCTCGGCAGACCAACCACGAAATCCATAGATATACCATCCCATTTCCATTCTGGGATATCTAAAGATTGTAGCAGTCCCGCTGGCTTTTGGTGTTGTATCTTCGCCTTCTAGCACACCAAGCAAGCTAACACATACTCAGCTACTTCCTTCTTAATTCCGGGCCACCAAAACATTTTCTTCAAGTCTTGGTACATCTTGGTAGCTCCTGGATGAAAACTCAGCCTATTCTTGTGCGCTTCTTCCTAGATCATCCTTCTTAGTTCTATATCCATTGGCACACAAATCCTATTACCATACCTCAAGACTCCATCTTGATTCATCCTAAACTTAGATGGTCTGCCTTCCACTACTTGTTCCTTCACTTTCTAAAGATACTGATCAACCTCTTGCTTCTCCTTGATCATCTTCAAAAAGTCGCTCGTCACTACATTTGCCTACTTAACGCATAGCAGATACGTGTAAGGATTTCCTACTTAACGCATCCGCCACTACATTCGCCTTTCCTAAATGGTATTGCAGATCAAATTCATAATCTTTGATCAATTCCATCCACCTCCTTGCCTCCTATTTAACTCTTTTTGATCAAATAGGTACCTTAAACTCTTATGGTCACTATATACCGTAAACTTAGCTACATATAAATAGTGTCGCCAAATCTTTAAAGTAAACACTATAGCTGCTAGCTCCAAATCATGAGTTGGATCATTCTTCTCATGAAATATTAACTGCCGCGGAGCATACGCTACGACCCTTCTTTCCTGCATCAGGACACAGCCTAATTCTTGGTATGACGCATCACAATACAAGTCAAACTGTACGAAAGAATCCGGTAACGTCAGTACTGGTGATGCAGTCAACCTCCTTTTCAGCTCCTGAAAACTTTTCTCACATTCATCCGTCCATTCAAAGGATACTCTCTTCCTAGTTAGCTACGTCATCGGCAATGCGATCTTCGAGAATCCTTTGATGAACCTTCGGTAATATCCAGCTAGCCCAGAAAACTCCGTATCTCACTTACCAACTTAGGGCTTTCCCATTGTACTACAGCTTCAACCTTTGCTGGATCTACTGCTATTCCATCACGATTAATCACATGACCTAAGAATTGTACTTCTTCTTACCAGAATTCACACTTGGACAACTTTGCCTAAAGTTATCGTTCCTTTAACACTTGAAGCACAATCATAAGATGTTCCTGATGTTCTTCCCGATTAAGGGAATAAATAAGAATGTCGTCGATAAACACAACAACAAACTTATCTAAGAACGGTTGGAAAATCTGGTTCATGTAATCCATGAACACTGCTGGAGCATTAGTTACACCAAAGGGCATAACTAGATACTCGTAGTGTCCATACCGGCCCCTAAACGCCGTCTTCGGTATATCTTCCCTCTTGACTCGAATTTGGTGATAACTAGATCTTAAGTCAATTTTCGAAAGTACTACTGCTCCTTTCAACTGGTCCATCAAATCGTCAATTCTAGGCAACATATACTTATTCTTGATTGTCGCCTTGTTCAGCTGTCAATAATCCACGCACAGCCTTGAACTTCCATCCTTCTTCTTGACGAACAGCACTGGCACTCCCCAAGGTGAAGCACTCAGTCTTATAAACTCCTTATCCAACATGTCATCCAACTGCTTTTTCAGCTCTACTAGCTCCGCTGGAGCCATTCGATAAGGTGCTATCGAAATCGGTCCAGTTCCCGGTACAAGATCTATAGCGAACTCTGTTTCGCTTTCCGGGGGTAAACCCGGAACGTCATCAGGGAAAACTTCCGGAAATTCTCGCACTACAAGCAATGAATCCAACTTAGGAGGTTCCTTAGCTTCCATAGAGAATAAAAACACATGTTTCTGAGATCTACTACCTAGCTTACTATCATTGGCAAGCATCAATCTAGATTGCTCAGGGAATGATAAGATCTTTTTAGAACAGTCTAACACTACATGGTTAGCTAAAAGCCAGCTCATGCCCAAAATTATATCAAGTTGTTGCATAGGCAAACAAACGAGATCAACAGAAAAAGTTCGGTTCTCAACGACAATAAGACAATTTAAACAGACAGTTATGGTTGTCAAAGAATTACTGGTAGGAGTGGAAACAGTTAAGTCATGAGGAAGCAAAGAAACAGGCAATTTCAAATGATCCACACACTCTTGGGATATGAAGGAATGAGTAGCTCCTGAGTCAAACAATACAGACAAGCGTTTACCTGATACTAGGCACATACCTTCTATAAGATCAGGGGATTAAGAGGATTCAGCTCCTCGTATAGTAAATACCCTTCCAGCGGCTTGTGGGCTCGCTGCTTGCTGTCCGGTTCCTTGGGTCCTGGACACTGGGCCCTGCCCGCCTGTGTTGTACCTCACTCCTTGTGTACATTTTGGCGCTATGTGACCCACTTGGCCACATCTGAATAACAAGTCTCCGTTATCGGACAATCTTGAATCGGATGTGATCCTCCACACCTGAAGCAGCCACTTGGTTGGAGTTGTCCTTCATCTGGCCTTGTTATTGGACGGTCATAAGGCCTCCGTCCCATCTGGAATCTTCCTTTTCCTTCTCGACCTTTCTGGTCAAATCTTCGAGTAGGTCCTCCAGTTCTGCCTTACTGCAGCTCTTGCTTCTTGTCGATCTTCTCAATGACTGAACATCTCTCCAACATCTCAGGCAGTTGGGTGATATTCAGCGGTGCGATCACCCTTTGCAATTCATACTTCAAGCCGTCCTCAAAACGCCTGCAAACCCATTCTTCGTCAGGGAACCTATGCTAAAATTCAGAAAATTTGAGCAGCGCCTCGAATCTTGTAGTACTCCCCAATAGACATAGTCCCTTGCTTCAGACCCATAAACTCTTTCTCCTTTTCCCTTCTCATCATCCTGGGGAAATACTTCTCCAGGAAGCATTCCCAAAACAGTCCCTATTTGATAACTCGACCTTCTGCTTCAAGCATCCTCTGCTTGCCTTTCCACCACAGTTCCATAGAATTTTTTGATTCATTGTTAAGATTCGGTAGGTATGAAGGGTGCATAAGTTACTTTTCTGTCCTCACGGCAGTGCATTGCCACAAAGATTTTCTCCAGCTCTTGTATCCAGAGTTCAGCGCCTTCTGGGTTGAAGTCGCCATTGAAATGCGGCGGCTTCCCTTTTAGAAATGTGTTCAGTCCGGTGTCTTCCATTATGACTTCACCTCGCTGATTCTGTATCTGTTGTTGCTGCATGGTCAACTGTAGTAGTTGAGCATTCTGCCCAACTTGCGTATCGGACACTCTACCCAACTTCTAAGCATAGTCAATACCCAATGCGGGTTTAACTTGACACGGCCAGAAATTACAACCTAACCCAAGCAATCCTTGATTAAGAATTAAACTTCTCTGATACCACTAAATGAGACAACCCCTTCCTCAGAGGTCCCATTAGTAACCTGAATTCGTATTCTTAGCGTTACAGTGTAGCGTAGCTATATAAATAGCGGAAATATTTAAAACAAACAGCACACTGATACCATAATAATTTATACAGACATAATAGTACTGGCTCCATCAGTAGAGCCTACACGACTAATACCAACTATAAAAGACTTCAGAGTACGCAACAAATAAAAACTGAAAGCATAGCGGCAAAAGAAAAAAATAAATAGACTTCCTCTCCTGGCCCCAAAATTATATTTCGCTCAAACCCATGTACTGGCCATAACAAAACTAAGACTGTCTACCCAACCACGACTCTAACGTATATGGTAGTCAGGCTCGTATACACTACTCTTCACTGAGAGTAGTCAGTATCCTGGAGACGGTTGTCCTCTGCATAGAGCCGCTCAAGGTCCCCCAGCATTGGGATCCAAGGCTCTCCCGCCAGCATCAGGCGCAACAAGTATGCCATCAATATCCTCTAGCAATTCCTCAACAGGATCTTCTCGTGCGATCGAGAATAAAATATAACATAGAGAAAATATAGGGGATAAGAAACAACAATTCATCATAAATGGGAAAACAGCTATATAAAATAATTTATATAGATAGCAACACTCAGCAGCACAACAACGATAATCGAACAACTCCCAGATAATTCTTTCTTAGCTACTATCTCTCACACTCATGCAACTGACAACTATATGGACGCGATCACGACGTGACATCCCCAACAGATCAAGATGTTTCGTTCATCTCTATGCCACCCCCGTAATGCAAGGTTCGGCCAATAGCCCGTAGGCTCAACTTATCTCATGGGTACGACATATTCCCCCACTCGCACGCAAGGTCGGAATATTCGCCCTTCAACAACGCAACTTACGGTAACGACATATCCCCCCGCCCGCAGGCCAGGTCGGGATATTCGCCCGTCCGTTAACAACTAATCGGTATGATCATCTCCCCGCAAGCAAGATCGGAATCGCCCGTATGCCAACACAGTGATGAACAACAACTATACAACATGAATCTCACCGACTCATCTCAGGATCAACACTTAGTGCCCTAACCACAACTTATAAACAACCACGACCAACTTCCTCCGGCTTAACCGGGTATCGACTTTATATCACAACATCAACATATCAACTGTATCTCTAGGTTGAGCACTACGACATATATATATATATATATATATATATATATATATATCCTTGACTTTCTCACCACACATTCATCTTGCAACTCATCATAATTTACTGCCTATCTCTACTCGGGCATCAACAGTCACAACAGCACATCAACAACAACTAGAAACAGATTCAACAGTAATATCAACTCACAGATAACTAATATTTAATTAATCATAAACATATAATAGGCATAATACACATATCACATATATCATATTAAACATCCAATCACAGATTATACATCCTCAATATACAACAATTATTAACCTATTGGCCAAACGACCTCTAGTAGGGTTTGGGTTGCCCTACACATATCAATATATATTATTTTAAATCTTGCCTCCCCTACGATATAGTGGTAATTTCCCCCACCTTATTGATGTTCTCGTGCGACTCTGGATGCAGCTCCGCAACTGTCAATCGGGTGCGCTGTCGAATGTTTGAACACCGTCGGATTCTCTACAACAAATCACAACCAGAAATCAATATAGTTAAATCAAAAACCCTTTTAGTCCAAATGACCAAGGTCCTGCCCCTATGTAATTAATTAGGCTAGGGATGTTGAAATCCTACCAACTCTTGGATCAATGATCCTTAAGCATACCTAAGACATAATCCATGATCAATTATCAAAGATTTGAACCAAAACCCCTTAAACCAAAAACTTAGGGTTTCGGCCATCACCTCTAAAAATAGGTGAGAATTTGATTTGGCTTCCTAATCAGTTGGATTACATGATTAAGGAATGAAATAGGTGAAATCACTTGGATTACTTGTAGCGTATTATGCTTCCTTGATCCTTTTAACGACCGTATATATGGATCTTAGGTTTAATGTGAAACCGGGTTCTTCCAATTTTCCATCTATAGCGCAAGATATGGCCAGTAGATGCTACAAAGGAACAACTATTAGGAACAACATCACGTCACCAACTTCCGGACAAAATTTGCAAAAATAGAGATCGATGTCGCTCTCGACCTCTTCATGAGAGTTGCATATATTACTCTAAGCCTTCCAATGATACAAAGGTCGGTGCATTTGAACACCTAAACCTCTAGAAATTGTAGGCAGACGATTGCATGTTCTGACTGTCATGAACAGTATCACATCTCCAGCTTGAAGAAGGAATTTACTTGGATAGAAATTGATTTAGATCTCTACTTCTTTTGGAAACATGTGGGTATTTATCTTATCTTTCTAACTAAAAAAAGATCACTTCATTTGGACGAGAGTACCTCAAAATACAACATTTCGGACGCTTGATTGTCAGCAGCAGACGCCTGACTTCAATCTTAAGTGTTTTTGCTTTTGAATCTTTAACAATTTTGTCTTTGTTCAAGCTTCTTTTCTCTTTTTTATGTTAGAGTTACTGAAAATCATAACTCATTTTTTGATCAAGCTTGGACTTCAAATATTTTAATACTTCACTCAAAATTACTTCTCTATTCATCATAATGTTCTGTATTCTGAGTAGACGCTTGGTTGGCTTCACTGGACGCTTTCTAAAGGAGATAAGACGCTTGGTTATCCACTGGGTACATTCACAAGGTTGTTTATCTCGTAGCATTCTGACCAGTTTGCGTAATATGCTTACTTGACCCTCTTAACAGCCGAATTAGGATTCGATGTCTTCATAAAACTTGTATATATGGATATTAGGTTTAATGAGACACCAGTTTCATGCAATTCAGACAACTATAGCACAAGATATGGCCAGTATATGCTACAAAGTTATGACTGTCAGGAACAGCATCACGTCACCAACTTACAGATACAATTTGACAAAGATAGAGATCAATGTCGCTCACGACCTCTTAATGTGAATTGTAGATATTTCTCTGAGCCTTCCAATGATGCAAATATCGATGCATTTAAACACTTAAAGCTCTAGAAATTGTCAGTAGACGCTTGCATGTTCTGACTATCACAAATAATATCACATCTCTAGCTTGAAGAAGGAATTTCACTCGGATAGAGATTGAGTCAGATCTCTACTTCTTCAGCAAACTTGTGGGTATTTATCTTATCTTTCTAACTAATCCAAGATCATTACATTTTTCGAGTGTGCCTCAAAATACAACGTTTCAGACGCTTGATTGTCGGTAGCAGACGCATAACTTCAATCTTCAGTGCTTTTGCTTTTGCACACGTAGAAATTTTGTCTTTGTACAGCCTTCTTTTCTCTTTCTTCTATTAGAGTTGCTGATGCTTTTATCTTCTTCTGTTACAGTACTTGATGCTTCAAAACTTTATTTAAAAGGGTAAATCATTTTATGGTCAAGCCTGGACTTTGAATATTTTAATACTTCACGCAAAATTACATCTCCATTCATCACAGTGTTCTATATTATGAGTAGATGCTTGGTTAGCTGCACTGGATGCTTCCTAAATGGGATAAGATGCTTGGTTATCCACTGGGCACATTCGCAAGATGTTTATCCCGTAGCATTCTGACCAATTAGCATATTATGCTTCCTTGACCCTATTAACGACCGTATTAGGATTCGATGTCTTCATGAAACAAGTATACATGCATATTAGGTTTAATACAAAACCGATTTCATCCAATTCGACACCTATAGCGCAGGATATGGCCAGTAGATGCTACAAAGGTACGACTGTCTGGAACAGCATCACGTCACCAACTTATGGACAAAATTTGCAATGATAGAGATCGATGTCGCTCTCGACCTCTTCGTGAAAGTTGCAGATATTTCTCTGAGCCTTCCAATGATACCAAGATCGATGCATTTAAACACCGAAAGCTCCAGAAATTGTCATTAGATGCTTCCATTTTCTGACTGTCACGAACAATATCACACTTCTAGCTTGAAGAAGGAATTTCACTTGGATAGAGATTTACTCAGATCTCGATTTCTTCAGTAAAGTTGTAGGTATTTATCCTATCTTTCTAACTACACCAGGATCACTTCAGTTGGACGAGTGTTACAACACTCTTTCCCGAGTGTCACATTCCCGAAAAATTATAAGGCCGAAAATAATATTAATTCGGAAAATACGATTTTTTTTTCTTTTTACACAGATGTACTGGGATTAGTGAAAGTAAGTAATAATAAAATGAACTTAGGTTCACAATGCATTTCTAGAAGACATTCAGAAATAAAATACAAAAACAGAAATAGTATTGTATACAGACATAGGTCTACTGCATAACTGACATAAGAAATAATAAGTACTAGGAGTCATAGCTCCCAAAAAGGTACAACAGACCCTGACACAGCCTGGCCAAAAACTTAAACAGCAAAAGGAGTCCCCCTCTGGACTCAAAGAAAACGCTGGACAGAACTGTCGTCGCATCCATCTGCTCAAGCAGAAACAGCAATACCAGCAGAAAAGATATACTAAATATGGGTGAGATCCCAATCATCAACATAAAAAAGTAGCAGAAGTAAAAACGGGACGACTCACCAGGTAACGACGTACCCAACATGCTTATCATATATCTCAATATAAATCATGTTAAACAATTAGCAGCATAATATTAGGCATTCTCAAAAACAGAACAGCGATGTACAATCAGTAAATTTAATCATCAACAGCTATGCAATGCAGTGCAATATACATGACTTAACGCCATATGCCACAGGGTAAAACTCTGACCCCTACTCCATGGAGATAAAAAAACATCGGAGAGAGTGAATGGGAGGACATGTTCCGTGTACTTCCAGCCATGAGCAAGATGCTACAACATTCGTAACGCGCACGTATCTGGCTTTACGGAAACACTCTGCACCAAACATGAAAAGTACGACATCAAGTCGAGGATATCAATGTACTGTTCGGATTCGCCATGACACAGAAGAGCTACCAACTGGTCACATGTCAGCCCTTCCAACCCTGATAACTCCATAACGATTCCAATCGTCACCATAAGATTCGCACCCACATCAAGGTGTAAGCTCAACTCCTAGGCTCAAGGCCTTACGACTCATGCAAATGAAATGTGTAACACCCCATTTTCTTGATTAGTGTATGGGAAAATAATTAAGCATGCTTAAGGGCTTAATTAGGTTCCTTATGTGTTGAGGAAGCCATGCTTCAAATTTGGGACAATTTGGCCTTGGAACGGGTCCAGAAAGTGGAAAAACGTGTAAGAACAGAGTAAATCAGCGGCCAACGTTTAGACGTGGAGAGACCCCATGCTCAAACGTTGACCGTTGACGTTAGAGTGTGGGTAGTTGCACGTGAAAATGTGGATAGTGGACGCGTCGGGGTGCACGTGTCAGCACACACGTGACGCGTGGCAGAGACGTGGCAATCAGCGTCCCACGCTGAAGCGTGGAGTGTTCCCACGCTCGAGCATGGGCAAGCTGACAGCATCACTTAAGCCTTTTGTCTTCTCTTCACTTGGGACTAAATTCATTTGAGTTTTTCGGGGTTTCAGAGTGTAGAGAGAAGGCAGAGGTTTCTAGAGAGAGAAAGTTGAGCTAGAGTGAGATTGAGGCGTCAGATCATGATTCCGACTACACCGTTGTGATCAGGGCTTCGAGTACTACGAGTTCCACAAATTGATTTCTCGATTTCTTGAAGGTAAGCTCGAATCTGTATCATGTCAACCTTCGTGTTCTTCGAGCTTCTCCCTTGAATCTTCTTGGTTTTAGTATTGCCCTAGAGTTAACAATGTTTTTTGTACGTTGTTTCCGTGATTAGGACGAAGCTCAAGGTTGCAGCGATGCTCGTGGTAGGGGGGACAGCCGTGGTGATGGTGTTGGTGCTAGAGCTGCTCACGGCGGTGGAGGAGGCCGGCGTGGTGGCTGTGGTGGTGGAGAGCTTGCGGTGGTCAAGTTCGTAATCTTTGCGTCAATAGCTCTAAGGTGGGAGAAAGAATTACACTCGTCGGGGAGGCAAGAGTAGAGTAGAATATATTAATATGCATAGGGGATCCTAAACCCTACTAGTGGTTGAGTGACCGACAACACCTAAGTCCACATTAGCGATTACGGAAAAGTGGTACCAAGGTAGACTTAGGCATTGTAGGTTTATCACCATAGGTTGATACTATGTTGATCGAGGTTATATGTTTAATATGCTTATATGTCTGCTATGGTGTATTTGTGAATACATGCTCTGCTATGCTCAAGATAACATGCTTTACTGTCTTAATGAGTGATGTTGTGATAATATGTCTATTTACTTCATTCGATGATATGTTGATAATGTACTGTGAGATAATATGATACTGCATATGTGACTGTTGGTATGCTTAGAGCTAAGCGATGATCGTTGTGAATTGGGTGATGTGTGGGATAAGATCATTTTGGTGGTGATAAGCTATTGCACTCACCAAGGTGAAATGATTGAGGACTATGGATAGTCGTGAACACTCTGCTTGATAGGGAGTGTTGGTGTTTAGTGTGTCAGGTGATGGGGTTGAGTTGCTAAGCTATTGATCGGAATGAGTCGTAAGGATTCATGTTAGATTGCATCGTGTGGTGATGTCACAGCCGCGTAGATATGGGATTATGTGAGGTCAAACCGGAACTACAGATAGATGCTTGGTAGGTCTATTGTGAGCTTCTGAGATCTCCGATGCAGTTTTTGACACCGGGATAGCTATTCATATCGGGAATGGGGAATAGTGTCACCCCGCTTGGTAGGGGGTGAGCATCCTACTAGGTAAGGGATGTAATGTACCCGTGGGTGTAACGGAACCTGCTGTTCGGACGACGTTTGAATTTCATCCTGCTTGGTAGGGGATGAGTATCCTGCTTGGTAGGGGATAGGTTGTGACATAGGAATGTGGCCGCGTCTTCATGTCAGGTCTAGGTGCATGAGAGTGTGAGATGAATAGTTAAGATCAAGAAACCCGAGGATGGTTGTTGGTGATGATTGTGTGTATGGTTGTGCTATTAATATATCTGCTTTACTTTTGTCCCAATTTATGGTGAGATGCAATTCTTATCCCTTGTATCCTCTATATTGTATGTTCTTAAGACGATAAGAAGAACCAGTAGCAGAACTAGATGATGAGGAGCTGGATGGAACGCCGTATGAGCCCGATGTTGGTGGGAGAGCCACAAACCCCAATCTTGGGAGGTTCTAAGTGACGTTAAGGCGAGGACGAGGAAGGAGTATCCGTCGTCCAGATTGGAGAAAAGTATGTTAGTGTACTATGTGTGTATATGGCCAGTGAGTCTGTCTTTTGATGTATTTTGGGCGAGGAGATGATGTTGTCTGTATATATTTTATACCATGTTTCCTCTTTATGACTTGTGCTACTATGATAACGGTATGTGACATGTACAGTGTATGTATATACAGTATGTATGTATGTATGTATGCATGGTTAAAGTTTTAATTATCCTCGTATGTTTGTTAAGCGCGTTAATGTCTGGGGCTATTGGGATTATCCTACGTAAGTGGGGTCATCTCATTTTTATGGTATCAGAGCAGTTCGGTTCGATCCGGACTGTGTGATCTAGGAAGTTGTCACTGGCCATGTCTAGTTGGACCCATAGCGGGTACCGACTATGTTTAGAGGTTTGGTAGTGTGCCCGAAGCGCAAGTTATCGTGTGAGATAACGGTCTTATTCATAAGGCATATAGTATGTTTGCTTGTTCAGTAATATTATATGTCTTATGAATCGGAGCTAATAATTTCTTTTACAGCAAGTTAAATGGCTCGAGGACACGGTAGAGGAGCCCAAGGTAGAGGACGTTGCGGAAGCGCCACAGGAGAACACTTGAACCAGGGAATGGACACGGAGAGACTTCCCACACGGGTGGTGGGGAGGATTCCACTGAGACCTTAAGGGCAGTCGGGGAATTGGCAACTGCTATGTCGCAGCAGACGCACCAAATCGCTGAACTTATGCAGATGACCATGCAACAGCAACAAAGACAAAATCAGAGGCATGATGGGGACGCGGAAGATGCTGGGCTGACAAATTTTCTTAAAGGGAAGCCGCCGCAGTTTAATGGCGACTTTGATCCGGAAGGTGCAGAGCTCTGGATGCAAGAGCTAGAGAAGATCTTTGCTGCTATGCATTGTCACGATGACCGTTGTAACGCCCCGACTTTTTTACGTTTTCTAATTCTTCAGTATTTTAATGTCTTTATTTTATTCGAGGTCTTAGGAATGGAAATAAAATATTCCGAGACCATAGTCATGCTCGACGATATCGTAGGAAGCTACGATTAAGTTTTGAGTCAAAAACTCAAACGGAGTCCGGTCTGCATTTTTACACTGACAATATGATTTTAATGCTCAGAAGACCTCAGATGGACCCGTGAACGAGACAATAAGTCTTAGAATTCGATGCTCTACGTTTTGGTCAAATTTGGTAAAAATTTCAGAAAAATAACTTCCTGAACTTCGTTCGGGCGGATTCCTCAATCGGGTGACGAACGGAGCCACATATGGATTTACCGGGACTCTCCAACAGATAATTTTGATATCACATCATCCCAGGACACTTGGGAGAGAATGCCAAAGTCGTCATGACATTCGGAAATATCTGGACGCAAAATGACCAAAATACCCCTAACCTTAGTCTTTTACACTTTTACTATTTTACCCTTTTGGGCAAATGACCTTTTTTCCCTTAAGTGAGCTCTTAAGAGGCTGAACTCAGCCCCTCACTCTCTCATTTTCGCACAGCCCCTCCAAAGATAGAGCTCCATAGTTGTTCTTGAGAGAAAACACCATTGTTGGTCTTGAAGCTCCTTGAGTTCTTGTTGGAAGCACTTGATTCCATGAGCAATCTTCCTTCATTTCAAGGTAAGATCACTTCTATGATCTCTTAGCTTCTTGAATCTTTCTTTATTTCAAGATCAATCTTCATTTTCATGAAAAGAATTTCTTAGATCCAAAACTTTGAAAATCCATAGGAAATTGTAGAAAAATCCTTTTGAGGTAAGACCAAGTTCTTTGAACTCACATCATCAATCTCTACCTAAATCCAAGAGCTTATGATTCAACTCCCATCATAGCCCAAAATCCCTTTTTGGCCGAACCCTACTTGATGATGATGAATAGTGTTTTCATCAATTTTTGATTTCTAACACTTGATTTCATCCTTAGCTTTCCTAATGCCTTTGAATCCATGAAATGGGAAACCAAGATCAATTCCTAACCTTTTTAACCTAGGGTGGCCAAAATCCTCTTTGTTAGAATTGTTGAGATTGGCTTTGATTGTTGTTTAATGTTTGATTGTTATGTTGTTGTAGTTGTTGACGATTGCCAGGAGGTTCACTAGCCGATCAACTGACTTTGATCCGGGAATCTGCTCATCAACAGGTATAGGGGGTGAACCTCATTCACACCAAGATGGTGGTAGTGAAGATGGTTGTTTAAGTTATGTGTGGGTGAAACCCTTTAGTTTGGGTTCACTTTTAATGGTTAAGTTGTGTTAAGTTCTCTTGGAGAACAATGTGTGATATTTGTAGTTATGCTTGTATGACTTATCATGTGTTTTATGATGATGTTGTCTAGGTGAGAAAATGATTTCTTGCATGATGAAAAACCGACTTTGATTACTAGATCAAGTATGGACTTTTGTGCTTATGTGCTTAAGTATGGACTTTTGTGCTTAGGTGCTTAATTATGATGCAATGTTGTGTGTTATTGTTGATCATAATTGTGTAAGTTTTGTGAGCCATGATTTGATTAGTTGATGAAGTAAAACTTCACATTGGTTCCTAATTGGCTTTTAGCCATGACCTTGAGAAAAGGAGGGTAATGTGTAGTTCTTGAAAGCATTCAAGTTTTGATGTTAGAAAAATGTTTTTAGTGGCTTATGCCTTAAATAAAAACCATAAATGATTTTGATATAAAGATCAAACAAAGTTTCAATCTCAAAGTGTTTTCACCAAAGTGAGACATGTTTTATACCTTATCCTTAGTTCATCTAGTTAATCAAGTAACTTAAAAGTGGATTAATGAAAAGTTTCATGAGAATCAATATAGTTCCATAAGGCTTTTCTTTAACAAGGTTAATGTCTTGTTTCAAGGCAATTTTCGCTAAGCGAATCCAATTTCGCTGGGCGAAAACAGAGAAAATACAAGTTAGGCATCACTGCCTCCTTTTCGCTAAGCGAAATAATCTTCACTAAGCGAATGAAGCGAATTTCGCGGAGCGAGCCATTTATCGCCTAGCGATACAGGGGAGTTTTCAAAGAGGTATTACTGCCTCATTTTCGCTAAGCGAATTTAACTCCGCTAAGCGAATTTCTTGTTTTCAGAAAGTGCTAGAAATAGAGTAAGTGGTTCAAAAGTTGTTTCAAATCAAATGAGTTTTCAATTGAGAAGTTGTTTTGGTTTACAAAGGAGTTTTTAACTCAACTCGTAAAGTTTTACGCATTAAAAACCTAAGTTAAGTAATTGACTTAGAGTTGAAGACAAGGGATAATTAAGTATGGTATGTGGTGGAACAAGACCATATACTATGCCATTGATGACCTAGTACATCAATGACTTCATAAGACATAAACACAAACATGAAACATTTTGGGTTTTGAAACAGTAGTTCGACGACGGACCGGTGATTCGGACCCTGATCAGTCGTTCAATTGATTTAGTCTTGTGATGACTCGATCCCGGAGGGATCACGAGATTTATCCGGTGGATAAAGGTTTTGTTTTTCAAAAGACGCGTATAGTTCCTAAGGAAGAGAACCTTAGTAGACTTCGAGGTTTATCTGGGGGATAGACATTGCTTGATCGCATCTGCTTTGTGTAAGCATTGGCATTTCATTTCGATAATCGTAAGGCCTTGAGCCTAGGAGTTGAGCTTACACCTTAATGCGGGTGCGAATCTTACGGTGACGATCTTCAATGGTCTTTTTGGAGGTATCAGGGTTAGAAGGGTTGACATGTGACCAGTTGGTGATTCTTCTGTGTCGTGGCGAATTCGTGCAATACACTGATATCCTCTACTAGATGCCGTACTTTTCATGTTTGGTCGAGAGTGTTTCCGTAAAGCCAGATACATGGACGTTACGAATGTTGTAGCATCTTGCTCATGGCTGGCAGAAACCGGAACATGTCCTCCCATTCACTCTCTCCGAATGTTTTGTTAGCTCCATGGAGTAGGGGGTCAGAGTAGTACCCAGTGACATTAACATTGAGTCATATACATTCCATTGCATTGCATGGCTATTGATGTTTACATTTACTATTATACATCGCTGTATTGTTTAAGAATGCTGTAACACCTCGATATTCGAGTTTTTCTTTTAATCAGTATTTATGAACTTATATTTTATTCGAGGTCTTAGAAAAGGATATAAAATATTCCGAGACCATAATCATGCTCAGCGTTATCGTAGGAAGCTACGATTAAGTTTTGAGTCGAAAACTCAAACGGAGCCCGGTCTGCGTTTTTACACTGACAGTATGATTTTACTGCTCTGAAGACCTCAGATGGACCCGTGAACGAGACAGTAAGTCTTAGAATTTGATTCTCTACGTTTTGGTTAAATTTCGCAAAAATTTCAAAAAAATCACTTCCTGACCTCCGTTCGAGCGAAATCTTCAATCGGGTGGAGAACGGAGCCGCGTATGGACTTACCAGGACCCGACAACGGATAATATTGATATCACATCATGTCAACTCACTTGGGAGAGCATGCCAGAGTCGTCATGACGATCGGGAATTTCGGGACGCGAAATTAACAAAATACCCCTAACTTAAGCCTTTTCACCTTTTACCATTTTACCCTTTGAACCAAATGACCTTTTTACCCTTAATGAACTCTTTAGAAGGCTGGAACAGCCCTCTCAGCCCCTCATTCCACGCAGCCCAGCCCCCCAAGAACACCAAGAACACTTCATCTTCCTTAGAGAAAAAACCTCCATTGAATCCTTGAGAAAACCTTGAAAGCTTGTTGAAATCACTTGATTTCTTGACCAATCTTCATCCATTTTAAGGTAAGATCACTTCTATGGTCTCATATCTTCTTGAATCTCTTTCAATATCAAGATCAAAACTCCATTTTCATGAAACTCATTCTTAGATCCAAAACTTTGAAAATCCATAGGAAATTGTTGGAAAATCCTTTGGATGTGAAACCAAGTTCTTTGAACTCACCTCATCACCCTCTATCTAAACCCAAGAGCTCATGATCCAAGTCTCATCCTAGCCCTAAAACCCCAAAGTGGCCGAACCCTAAGAGTGATGATGAATAGTGTTTTTCATCAAATTTTTGATTTCTAACTCTTGATTCCATCCTTAGCTTTCCTAGTGTCCTTGAATCCAAGTGATGGAAAACCAAATCAATTCCTAGCCTAGATTGCCCTTTATGGCTGAGAGCTTCATGGGGAAAATCCATGAGTGTTGTTTCACATTTTTGAGTCATAGGACTTGAAATAGTGTTAACTAAGTTCATGAACCAACTAACCAAAAATTTGGAAACAAATGAGATCCCTAACCCTTTTTACCTTCATGGCCTAACCCTATACCTTTTAGGGGAAGGAAAACTTGTGTTCTTATGTTATAGATTGATGTTGAATTGTTGTTTGAATTGAATTGTGTTTGATTGTTTTAGGCGACGCAAACGAAACCGGAGCCGGAGCCGAGAATCGATCAAGTTTGGACTAAGCAAATTTGAGAGGTAAAGGGAGGTAGTCATTTAAGTTTGAGTAGCTTCATAGTGTATGTTTGATATATGTGTTATGATGTCTTGAGTGATGATTTAGAGATGAGTTTGAATGATGTATATGTATACTTATATCCTGGATTGATTGGATGTTAAATGTTGTGCATAATTGTCTATTTGATAATTTGTGGCATGGATGCCTTAGTTGATATTATGATGATGATTATGGATTGTTGATGTCTATATATATATATATTTATACCCTGGATGAGCATAGGACTGGCTATGTCTCGATAATTTATTAAAAGACTCGAAATCCTAAATCTATGTTTTGAAAACCGTGTTTTTAAATCAAAAAGTGGTTTTTGGGAAAACGTGTTGCTTTTTCAAGAAAAGTTGTCCTTCTTGTTGAAAAGTATTTTTCTTTTGAAAAGTAAAGTGGTTTTGTGAAAAGTCGTGCAAATCGTGTTTTATTTCGGTAAAGCGTTTTAAAAAGACGTGAAACCTTAGAAAATGGTTTTTGTTTTCAAGAAAGGTGTTTTTCACGGAAAAATGTTCTCTTGATCAAAAAGGATGTTTTGTTTCGAGAAAACCAAAGTATGTTTTGTTTTCCAAAGTGTTTTGAGAAAATGAATCCAAAGGAAAAATGATGAACCTTTGAGACGAACCCGAACCTAGTGGCCGAGACGTCGGGGCTAGTGTTTTGTGGATTGAGCACTCGGACTTCGTGTCCTATGTTTTTGATTTGAGTGGGCTTAATGCCTTTTTGAAACGAGTCGTGGACTTTATGTCTCGACATTTGAAAGAATGAACGCAAAGAAAACAGAAAACTTTCTGTGTACATGCATGAACCGGCAGACGTGCCATTTGGAACCGAGCTACAACTTTCGTAGTTGAGAATTCAGCCAGTTAAGACCACTGGGTCTATAGGGGCATTCTGTGTTCGAGATCCCACAAGTGGCCGGTGGCGTAGCAACCCCGTGCCGTGGTAAATCGGCTGCCAAACACGAATGAACTCGATCAGAGACTGGAGTATTCATGATATGGCGAGACGTGGTACCATGGAACAATTGGAGTTCGGACCTAAATAGAGAGGCCGACTCATGAGAACAATTGTGTTACGGGTGTTACTACGGCCTATCGCTCAATGTTGGGAAGTTAGAATCTCCGGAGTACATGAATTAGAAAGATGATATTGAAGTCTCATGCATTATTATAACTGATGATAGTGTTTGGGATGTTGTACTGTATTATATAAATAACTCTTCAGTATTTATCTGTGGATGTTTATACTGCTATTTGTCGCTTGTGCGGCTATGTTGATAACTTTATATGAGTATCTCACCTTTGCCTGTACATGTTGGACACCTTGTTGTGTTTTTGGAACACATGTACAGATGTTGGTCATAGGTCCCCGCGGAGACGTGAGGGCTCGGACGATGGAAACTTTTGAAGGAGCCGACGTTGGGTTGTACCCCAATGGCTACTTTTAGCCGACCAGCTTAGGAGTCTTTTGTTTTTGAGCAGGCTTATATTTTATTACTGCACGTATGTTGAATTATTCCTAAGTCAGTAATATGATATATATATTAGACCAGATTTTACGTTATGCTTATGTTTTATGAACAGTGAATATCAATGTGTGATATGAAATTTATTTCTTCGTCTTGAGTTGTTTGCCTATGCATGTAGAAATTTTCAGAACCGCGTTTTCAAACGTAGGTACTTAATTAAAGTATTTTCCGAAAGCAACCAGCGTTTTATTTTCTTGTTTTATTCCGCATTAGAGTCAGTGTATGTAGCACCCGCGAGGGGGGTGTTACAAATGCCTTATGTTATGCTGTTAGATGTTTAGCATGATATTATGTTGCTGACTGCTTAACATGATTTATATTGAGAACCTTTGTAAGCATGTTGGGTAAGTTGTTACCCGGTGAGTCGTCCCATTTTTACTACTGCTGTTTTGTTCTGTTGATGAACGGGAATCTCACCTATATCTGTATGTTTTCTGTTGGTACTTGCTGTTGCTGCTTGAACAGATGGATGTGACGATGGTTCAGTTCAATAGTCTCCTTGAGCCCGGAGGCGGACTCTTTTTGCTGTTTTAGTTTTGTTGTCGGCCAGACTATGTCAGTTTTTGTATTACCTTTTGGGAGCTACGACTCCTAATACTTATTGTATTTTCTTATGTCAGTTATACATTAGACTTATGTCTATATACAGTGATGTTGACGTTTCTATTTCTGTTTCTGTTTTGTGTTTATTATACAGCATGTTCTAGAAATGCATGGCGAACCTAAATTCATTTATTAGTATTATTTACCTTTACTAAATCCTATTACATCTTGTGAAAAGAAAAAAATAAATAAAACCGTATTTTCCGCATTAAATAATATTTTCGGCCTTATAAACGTTCGGGAATGTGACACTCAGGAAAGGGTTTTGCAACCGTAAGGTGACATATGCATCGTTCATGGTAACGGGGAGTTCCGAGCTATGGTGGAAGGGAAAGCGAAGGATGTTGGAAGGAGAGGGCAGAGTAATCAACTGGGAATTGTTCCGGGAGTGCTTCCTGGAAAAATATTTTCCTCGACTGATGAGGAGAGAGAAAGAAAAGGAATTTATGAGCTTGAAACAAGGAAGCATATCAGTAGGAGAATACGCGGCAAGATTTGAAGCGTTACTCAGGTTCTCCAAATTCTACCAGAGATATCCAGAAGAGGAATGGGTATGCCGTCGGTTTGAAGATGAGCTGAAGTGTGAGCTACAACGGATGATAGCACCACTGAACATCTCAAGACTCCCAGAGATGCTAGAATGTTACACTGTGATCGAGAACATAGACAGGAAGAGGGAAGCATAGCAACAGCCAAGGAGTGGAGGACCCATAAGAAGCAGCACTGGTCAGAAAGGCAAGGGAAGAGGGGGTAGACCCCAACATGGTGAAAGACCGTATGATCGTCCAATCGCCACAGGAGGGACAAGGACTGGAGGAGGGGGAGCGGTGCAGCTGAGACCACAGGGATGTTTTCGGTGTGGGGGTCTGCATCTTATCAGAAATAGCACCATGGGTGGGTACAGGCAGTGTTTCCACTGTGGCAAGCTGGGCCACTTTACTAGAGACCCAAGACAATGAGCTCAACAGCAGCAGCCCGTTGCTGGTAATCGAGGAGCAGGGGTAAGACCACAAGCAGTAGAAATGCATTGGATTCGCTTAGCGAATATGAATTCGCTTAGCGCAAGTTCAGATGGTTACACCTCTTTGGAAACACCTCTGGATCGCTCGGCGAGACAGAATTCGCGTAGCGAAACTTCACTTTATTCACTTAGCGAGAATAATTTCGCTTAGCGAAATGGAGGCGGTCATACCTCCTTTGGAGACTTCTCTGGATCGCCCAGCGAGACGTAATTCGCGTAGCGAAACTCGTTTGGTTAGCTTAGCGAAAGTGAGGCAGTGATGCCAAACTTAGACTTTCCCCTGGTTTCGCGTAGCGAGAGAAAATTCGCTTAGCGAAATGGTTGCCATAAACAAGACATCAACCTTAGGGAACCATCTTGATTTTCTTCATGAAACCACTTTTTTTTTTTCTCATTTTGAGTCCCTTGACTAACTATATGGACTAGGGATAAGGTATAAAATATGTTTCACTTTGGTGAAAGCACTTTGAGCTTTAATTCCATTTAAAGTCACTTAGGGTTTTCTTTGAAAAACACAAGTTATTGAAAACTACATCAAAACTTGATTTGTCCAAGAACTTTTCATATTCTACCTTTCCTCAAGGTCATGGCCAATAGCCAACTAGGAATCAATGTGAAGTTTTACTTCATCAACCAAACAAAATATGGCTCACAATACTTACACAATACTTACACAATCATGATAACCATAATACACATTACTACATCATAATCAAACATCCAAGTCCATCACACATTATGGTCTCATAATCAACAATAAAAGTCCATACTTGATCTAGTGATCAAAGTAGGTTTTTCAACATACATGGAAATGATTTTCATTCAATCATATCTTCATCAACATATACTAAAGCACACTACAACATACTCAAGCATAAACTCATCATGACAACCTTGTTCTCCAAGAGAACTTAACAAGACTTAACACATAAAAGTGAACCCAAACTAAAGGGTTTCACCCACACATAAAATTAAACAACCATTCTCACTATCACCATCTTGGTGTGATGAGGTTCTTCTCCCCATACCTCTTGATGAGCAGATTCCCGGATCAAAGTCGGTTGATCGGTTTCTGAACTTCCTGGCAATCGTCAACAACTACAACAACACAACAAACCAACATTAAACAATCAATCAAAGCCAATCTCAACAATCCTAACAAAGAGGGTTTCGGCCACCCTAGGTTAAAAAGGTTAGGAATTGGTTTTGGTTTTCCATTTCATGGATTCAAAAGCATTAGGAATCAAAAGCATTAGGAAAGCTAAGGATGAAATCAAGTGTTAAAAATCAAAATTTGATGAAAACACTATTCATCATCTTCCAAAAGGGTTCAGCCAAAAATGCTTTTTGAGCTATGATGAGAGTTGAATCATAAGCTCTTAGGTTTAGGTAGAGATTGATGATGTGAGTTCAAAGAACTTGGTCTTACCTCAAAAGGATTTTTCTACAATTTCCTATGGATTTTCAAAGTTTTGGATCTAAGAAATTCTTTTCATGAAAATGAAGATTGATCTTGAAATAAAGAAAGATTCAAGAAGCTAAGAGATCATAGAAGTGATCTTACCTTGAAATGAAGAAAGATTGCTCAAGGAATCAAGTGAATCCAACAAAAACTCAAGCTTTTCTAGGTGAAAATGGAGTTTTCTCTCAAGAACAACTATGGAACTCTATGGTGTGAGGGGCTGTGCGAAAATGATGAAGTGAGGGGCTGAGTTCAGCCTCTTAAAAGTTCACTTAAGGGTAAAAAGGTCATTTGCCAAAAGGGTATAATGGTAAAAGTGTAAAAGACTAAGGTTAGGGGCATTTTGGTCATTTTGCGTCCAGAAATTTTCGAACGTCATGACGACTTTGGCATACTCTCCCAAGTGTCCTGGGATGATGTGATATCAAGATTATCTTTTGGCGAGTCCCGGTAAATCCATATGTGGCTCCGTTCGTCACCCGATTGAGGATTCCGCCCGAATGAAGGTCAGGAAGTTATTTTTCTGAAATTTTTACGAAATTTAACCAAAACGTAGAGAATCGAATTCTAAGACTTACTGTCTCGTTCACGGGTCCATCTGAGGTCTTCTGAGCAGTAAAATCATACTGTCAGTGTAAAAACGCAGACCGGACTCCGTTTGAGTTTTCGACTCAAAACTTAATCGTAGCTTCCTACGATATCGTCGAGCATGACTGTGGTCTCGGAATATTTTATTTCTATTCCTAAGACCTCAAATAAAATAAAGACATTAAAATACTAAAGAAATAGAAAACGTGAAAATCGGGGCGTTACATTTTGTGGATTGAGCACTCGGACTTCATATCCTGTGTTTTGAATGAACGGGCTTAAATTCCTTTAAAACGAGTCGTGAGCTATATGTCTAGACGAAAAAAGAATGAACGAAAAAGAAAACAGAACCTTCTGTGTACATACATGAAACGGCAGACGTGCCATATGAAAACGAGCTACAACTCAAGTAGTTGAGAATTGAGCCGGTTAAAACCACTAGGTCTATAGGGACATTCTGTGTTCGAAACTCCACAAGTGGTCGGTGGCATAGCAACCCCGTGCTGTGGTAAATCGGTTCCCCAACACAAATGAACTCAAACAGAGACAGGACTATTCATGATATGGTTATGACGTGGTATCCCTGAACAATTGGAGTTCGCACCTAAATTGAGAGGCCGATTCATGAGAACAATTGTGTTTACGGGTGTATTTACGGCATATCGCTCGATGAAGGGAAGTAGGAATCTCTGGAGTACATGAATTAGAAAGATGATATTGGAGTCTCATCCATTATTATAACTCATGATAGTGTTTGAGATACTGCGTTATATGAATAACTGTTATTATAAATATATTTATATGTGATTGTATCTGTTGCTTGTTGCTTGTGCGGCTATTGTGATAAACTTATAAAAATTAGTATCTCACCTTTGCCTGTACATGTTGGACACCCTGTTGTATTTTTGGAATACATGTACAGATGTTGATCATAGGTGTCTGCGGACACGTGAGGACTCAGATGATGGAGAGTTTTGAAAGAGGATCCCAACAAATTCCTCTAGGAATCGGAGCTGACTTTGGGGTTGTATCCCAATGACTACTTTTAGCCTGACCAGCATAGGAGTCTTTTTTTTGAGGACGTTATATTTTATTTGCTGCATGTATGTTGACTATATGTCTTTAAGTCTGTAATATATACATATACCAGACCTGAACTTATGTTATGCTTATGTTTTTATGCACATTGAATATCGATGTACGTGTTATAATGTTTATTCCTTTGTCTTGAGTTTGAACTGCTTATGCATGCAAAAAATTTTTAGAACCACGTTTTTGAACGTAGCTAATTAATTACAGTATTTTCCAAAATGAACCAGCGATTTATTTTTTTGGATGTTTTTCCGCATTTTGAGTTCGAGTACGTAGCACTCGAGGGGGTGTTACATTAGTGGTATCAAAGCTAGTCGAGTCTTTCGAGAATCCTTGGGGAATAGGTCTGTTGTGTTTGTGTTGTGCGATCTCTGTGTGAACCTTGTTTTAATTCTTTCTCTGTTGAAGCAATGTGTGTTGACACACTATTGTTTGACACCCTAGAATTCGACACATGAGCTTATGTTTCCTTATTAAGGTATGATTGGTTTGCCTTGTAGGGAAACATGAATCTAATAGGCGGTCGTGATGGTGGTGGTCACGGCACTGCTAATGACAACATTAATCGAGCTATCGAGGCCATGGCTGATATGGCGGCTGCTGTTGCTCAACAAACGGCTACGATGGCTCAACAGAACCAACAAAATCAACAAAGAGCTGATCTTGCTGCTGATGCCAGAGGGTTAGTCGACTTTCAACGTCATGATCCTTCGCAGTTTCATGAAGATTGTGACCCGGAAAAGGCTGACTTGTGGTTGCAAGAGGTGGAGAAAATTTTTGCTGTTCTGCACTCCCCCGAGCGAGTGAAGGTTGACTATGCCACATTCCTGTTTCTGGGAGATGCAGAGTATTGGTGCGGAGGAACCAAACAACTGCTGGAAGCCAACAATCAAGATATCACCTGGGGAGTATTTCGCACCAAGATTCTGGGCAAGTACTATCCCCAGAGTGCTAGAATCGAGAAAGAGCAAGAATTTCTGAGGCTGCAGTAGAGGGATATGAATGTCGGGGAATATGCGGCAAAGTTTGAATTGCTCGCCAAATATTTCCACTTTTTCCAAGCTCAACCTGATGAAAACTGGAAATCCAAGAGGATTGAAGGAGGTCTACGTTTCGAGATCAAGGAGTCTATGCTACCGTTGGAGATCCGTAACTTTCAAGCCCTGGTGGAGAAGTGCAGAAAAGTGGAAAAGATGAGAAGAGGAAGGGAGAACAAGAGTACTGTGGGAGGACCGTCTAGGTCCAGGAACACGAACCAATACAAAAACTAGAAAGGGAAGCAGTCCCAAAAGAAGCCGTGTTCCCGACCCCAAAGGAATAGTCAGAAACAACAATCTTATCGCCCTGTCACTTTTGCCTATGGTGGTGGGAGTGGAAATGACCAGAACCAAGGCCAAGTACAGAGGTGTTTCTAGAGTGGGAAACAAGGACACCCAACTGATGACTGCATGCTGAAGGGAGTTCTATGTTTCCAATGTGGAAAGATAGGACATTTCAATAGCAAAGGCCCTACACCAAAACCCGAGCTAACGATCAACAATGTACGGACTGCTAGACCAATAGCGAGGGGAAGGGTTTATACCATGAGTGGCGCTGATGCTTCCAAATCGGATGATCTCATACAAGGTTGTTGCATCATAGCTGGTAATCTCCTAACTGTACTATTTGATTCGGGTGCTACACATTCGTTTATCTCTTTGGATTGTGTGAGACTGTTGGACTTTCCTGTTTCTTCGTTGTCTTTTGATTTGATTATCATTACTCCAACTGCTAAACCTGTCACTGTAAATACAATAGGTTTGAACTGTCTTGTTATTGTTCGTGATAGGCACTTTCTTGTTGACTTGATGTGCTTGCCTTTGACACAATTGGATGTGATCCTAGGCATGGATTGGTTATCTTCCAACCATATCCTTTTAGACTGTGCACATAAAACCTTAGTTTTTACTGACCCTGAGATTTTTGGATTTTTAACTGCCAACTAAGTAAGAGCTTCTTTGAAAGAAGGAGCTCAGGGATACATGGCTCTAGCCTATTTAGAAATCGAGAGGGAAGTTATCTTGAGTGATGTACCGGTTGTGAAAGATTTTCCCGAAATTTTTCCCGAGGACGTTCCAGATTTGCCACCTGTGAGAGACATCGAGTTTTCGATTTCATTAGTTCCGAGATCTGGTTCGATCTCTATAGCTTCTTATATGATGTCACCTACGGAGTTAGCCGAGCTGAAGACCCAACTAGAGGATCTGATGTCTAAGTGGTTCGTGAGACCAAGTGTGTCCCCGTGGGGAGCACCAGTGTTATTGGTGAAGAAGAAGGACGGGAGTTCGAGACTCTGCATGGATTACTGTCAAATCAACAAGATAACGATCAAGAACAAGTATCCTCTACCCCGCATAGATGATTTGATGGATCAACTTTAAGGAGCCGCTGTCTTTTCAAAGATCGACCTGAGATCTGGTTATCATCAGATCAGAGTAAAGAACGAGGACGTACCTAAGACTGTTTTCAGGACGCGTTATGGTCACTATGAGTACCTCGTGATGCCTTTTGGAGTGAACGAACGTGCCTACTATCTTCATGGACTACATGAACCGAATTTTCTGTCCGTTTCTGGATAGGTTCGTTGTCGTGTTCATCGATGATATTCTCATCTACTCCAAGAGTCATGAGGAGCATGTGGAACACCTACGGCAAGTTTTATAGATTCTTCACAAGAAGGACTTATATGCAAAACTGTCTAAGTGTGAATTTTGGTTGGATGAAGTAAAATTCTTGGGGCACGTGATAACGAAGGAAGGGATTGCCATTGACCCTACAAAAGTGGAAGCAGTACTTCTATGGGAGAGACCCAAGACTGTGACAAAAATCCGCAGTTTCGTTGGACTGGCTGGTTATTAAAGAAGGTTCATCGAAGGATTTTCAAAGATTGTTATGCCGCTAACTCAACTTACGAGGAAGGACCAACCGTTTACGTGGACTGAGAAGTGTGAGGAAAGTTTCCAGACGATGAAGGAACGTTTGACAAGTTCACCAGTGTTAGTATTACCTAAACCGAACGAACCATACGAAGTGTACTGTGATGCTTCGCATCAGGGATTAGGATGTGTACTTATGCAACATCGGAAGGTGGTAGCGTATGCTTTGTGCCAGTTGAAGACTCATGAGAGGAATTACCCGACGCACGACCTAGAGTTAGCTGCCATGGTTTTTGCACTGAAGATTTGGAGACATTACTTGTATGGATCCAAGTTTGATGTCTTCAGTGACCACAAAAGTTTGAAGTACCTGTTCGATCAGAAGGAACTTAACATGAGGCAAAGACGTTGGATGGAATTTCTCAAGGACTACGACTTCACTTTGCTATACCACCCTGGAAAACCAAATGTCATTGCAGACGCTCTGAGTCGGAAGACCCTGCATATCTCTGCAATGATGGTTAAGGAGTTAGAATTGATAGAGCGGTTTCGAGATCTCAATCTATTATGGAAGCGGACTGCGAGAAGATTAGGTTGGGAATGATCAAGGTATCTAGTGGACTGATGGAGACGATCCGTGAACAACAAACAACTGATGAGTACCTCCAAGAGAAAAAGGAGTTACTTGGTCAAGAGAAGCCCGCAGAGTTCTGCTTAGGAACCGATGGCACCTTGAGATGCAATGGACGGGTTTGTACCTAGTAACCCAGAGATGAGGAGAATGATTCCAGAGGAAGGATATAAAAGCAAGCTGAGCATTCACCCTGGATCAACCAAAATGAATCAAGATTTGAAACAGAAATTTTGATGGCCACGAATGAAGAAGCAAGTGGCAGAATACGTAGCATCATGTCTAACTTGCCAGAAAGTAAAGGTAGAACATCAACGACCTGGAGGAATGCTTCAATCCTTGGATGTACCCGAATAGAAATGGGAGAGCATCTCAATGGATTTTGTGGTAGGTTTACCGAGAACGTCGAAGAGTTTTGATTCGATCTGGGTAATCATTGACTGGCTAACAAAGTCTACACACTTCTTACCTGTTAAAATCAACTACTTGGTAGAGCAGTTAACCGAGTTGTATATTAGAGAAATAATCAGACTACATGGAGTGCCGTCAAGCATAGTCTCTGATAGAGACCCAAAGTTTACTTCACGTTTTTCGCAAAGTCTACATCAAGCTTTAGGAGCAAGGCTGAGATTGAGTTCAGCCTATCATCCTCAAATCGATGGACTGACGGAGAGAATGATACAATCTTTGGAAGATTTGCTGAGAGCTTATGTCCTAGACCATGGTGGAAGTTAGGATCATCTGTTGCCTCTTATGCCTCTTATCGAATGCACATACAACAATAGCTATCATTCTAGCATAGGGATGGCACCCTATGAAGCCTTGTATGGACGAAAGTGCCAGGCATCGTTGTGTTGGTACCAAGATGGAGAAAGTTTGATTGTACGCCCCGAACTTGTGCAACAAATCCGCGAAAAGATGAAAACGGTACAGAGCAGACAAAAGAGCTACTCCGATAGACGAAGACGACCCCTCGAGTTTCAAGAAGGTGAACACGTGTTCCTGAGAGTCACGCCCACGACTGGGGTAGGTAGAGCTATAAAGTCCAGAAAACTCACTCCCAAATTCATTGGACCCTACCAGATTCTTTGACGTATTGGTCTAGTTGCTTACCAAATTGCCTTACCACCTTTTCTCTCCAACATTCATAATTTTTTTCATGTATCACAACTTCGGAAGTAAATTCCTGATTCTTCCCATGTAATCGAACTTGATATAGTACATTTACGAGAAAACTTGTCTTATGAGACATCGCCTGTGGGAATCGACGATAAGAGGATCAAGCAACCCAGGGGAAAACAAGTTCACTTGGTCAAGGTTGTTTGGAACGAAGTGACTGGAGACACGACGTGGGAGCTCGAGGACAAGATGAGATTAGAGTATCCCGATCTTTTTCAAAGTACGTAATTTCGAGGACGAAATTTGTTTTTTTAGAGGGGTAGTAATGTAACATCCCGATTTTTTTCACTGCTTTTAAATATCAATAAGTGGAATAATTAAGTTTATATTTTATTCGAGGACTTAGAAAATGAAATAAAATAAACCGAGACCATATTCATGCAAACGCTATCGTACGAAGCTACGATTAAATTTTGAGCTGAAAACTCAAACGGAGCTCGGTCTGTGTTTTTACATTGACAGTATGATTTTACTGGTCAGGAGACCTCAGTTTATCCCGTGAATGAGATAGTAAGTCTTAGAATTAATTTCCTACGTTTTCGTTAAATTTAAAAAAAATCACTTCCTGACCTTCATTCGAGCGAAATCTTCAATCGGGTGAAGAACGATGCTGTATATGGATTTACCGGGACCCGCTAATGGATAATCTCGATGTCACATCAAGTCAAATCACATAGGAAAGCATGCCAGAGTCATCATAACATTTGAAAATATCTGGACGTGAAAAGATCGAAATACCCCTAACCTTTTTCATTATTACCATTTGCCCTAGAAGGAAATGACCAAATTGCCCTTAAGTGACCCAATTTCTTGCCCATTCAGCCCCATTTCCACGCATAAGACAGCCCTCAAGAGAGCTTCACCCATTTCTCTCATACACTTCATCTTCTTCCTTGAGACATCTTCCAATTTCTCTTAGAAAAAGCTTGAATCTTTGAGAGAAAAACTTGACTCTTCATCATTCAAGAGGTAAGAACACCTTCTATGATCTCTAAGCTTCATGAATCTCTTCCTATCTCATAGTTTAAGAACTTGAATTCTTGACTTCCAACGTCAAGATCCAAATTTCAAAAATTCATAGAAAATTCTAGAAAAATCCTTTTAATGTGAAACCAATTTCTTTGAGCTAGCTTCATCACCCTCTACCACTATCCAAGAGTATATGATCAAACTCTCATCCTAGCCTATTTTTCTAAGAGTGGCCAAAACCCTAAGAATTGGGGGAAATGTGGTTTTGTTCAATTTTTGTCTTTGATCACTTGATTTCATCCTTACCTTTCCTATTGTCTTTGAATCCAAGTGATGGAAAACCAAATCAATTTCTAACCTCTTTTTCTCTTCATGGACGAGACCTATAGTGAAGTAGAACCATGAGTTTTGTTTCTATAATATCTGGTAATTTTAAGAATAATTTTAATGATAATATTTACATGATGTAATGTTTCTTCAAGTTTAAAAAAAAAAAAATCGTATAAAGGTTACATGATTTTTTTTTTAAAATATGTTTTCAAATAATAAAATATGCTATAATCTAAAAACCCTCTTCGATTTTCTTTAGAGAATTAAATAAGGATTTTGAGGCAAAAAATGGTGGTGTATTAGTGTCATATCCGTATATTTTAATAACTATGATTATGTCAATAAGTAATACTTTAGGTAGTAATTAATTTATTTAATGATGTCTAATAATTAAATTATGATATTAAGACACCAATAGTGTAGTGCATAACTTGACATGCCCTTAACAAGTTAATTAATACTTAACTCGTAAGCTAAAATTAATTTTTGGGTCTTGTCTATAATGGCCTTTTAGTGAAGGGCATTATTGTCCAATGACTTACGTTTTTTTTTTCCCTTAAAAAGGAGACACTCTTTGCCATTTGTCACAAAATGAAGAAGAAACAAAACCTAGAATTAAGAAAGAGAGAGGGCTTGAGCAAGAAGAAGGCAAAAAGGAAGTAGCTTTGGGGGCTTCTACTTCATCTTTCTCCTATTTTGTTGAAGCTTAATAAACACGAGAGATTTCATCAAAGAGGTGAGGGATTTTTTGTGTTTGAAATGATTTGTTTGTGGTTTTTGATTTGGGCAAAATAATAAGGGTGTGAATAATTATGTTAAACTGAAAATCATGTTTACGAATATTTACTATTGATGGAGTTGGGGATGAATCCTGGTACTCAATGTGAGTTTTTATTTTTATTTTTTTACGCTGAATTCCTTGTATGCATATTTATTATTCATGTTTCTTTAGTTATTGGACCAAATTAATGCAAGGTGGGACACTGGCTTTTGCTTGAAATAGTGGACACTGTTCTTTCAATTAGGATTATATCCTTTTGTGCTCTTTACGGAGCAGAATCGTTGGCTTAGATGAGGGATTGAAGGAGATTTTTTTTATCCCCTGTAAGCAGAAATCACTGTCTGCATTTTTCTACTTATCACTTAGTGCATTTGAAATAGGGGAAGAGTTGCCCCTTTATTAATGTGAACAACAGCTGAAAATGCTTCTCTTTCTTCTTTTCCTTTTTTTTTTCCTGCTCTTCCTGTTAATTTGCCAAATATCTTGAATCAAGGTAAGATGCTGGATAATGAAAAGTAACGCATATAGTTATTAATAAGAATTAGAAATTAGAAATTGAATTATGTGTTTTATGAAGTTTCAACTACAATGCCTGTATTCACGGTTCAAGATAGGATAGAAATTAATTCCATATGGGAACATGATTGGTTTACTACATTGCAATTACATATTATTTCCTCTGCTCAGAGCTAGTTACGTTGCAAGAAATTGTAATTTAGAGATGCAATATGCTTATATGTGTATATTATAATATATAAGTTGTACAATATTATATGTAGAATTTGTAATTAAACTGTACCATATATATAATATATTTTAGTTGTATCTTATACGTATAATATAATATTATATTATATCCAACACCAGGGTATATATATATCTATTATATATTATAATATAGAATTTGTAATGAGCAATGAAAATATATATGTATGATAATAAGGTTATAATGTGGGATAGTGTTAATGAAATGATGGATTATCACCGATGATGGTTTGTGTCCCTATAATTGAATTATGTTCATGGTGTTAATATAAAAAAATTGAAACTTGGGTTAAGGTATTTATACGAATTATGTTAGGTGTTGTATTTAGTTAAGAAGTGCTTAACTCGATTATTAGAGATATTATTTGATTACTCTAGATTATTACTTGATGTCATGGTTGAGAACATTTTGGAATTTAAATGATTATTTGAGATGTTGATAAATACTGGTGAATATAGAATTGTTGATTGTGTTTTGGAGAAGATATATGGATTCTCTTCATGATGGAATTATGGATATGAGGATATTATGGAAAGTGTTAGTCTTGCCTATTTTTATAATATATGTTGAAGGATGTGAATCCATGTGTATGTTTATTTTGTGAATATCATGTGAAAGTACTTGATGGAATGGATTGCCAAGGAAAGGTTATGAATCTTTGGGTAGGCCGACCGGGGAGTGGGAGGCTTCGGTATATAAATATCACCGTCGGGGATGAGGGGACCCCGTTAGATACCCCGGGCGTTAGGTGGGATGTTGTTGCTTGCCGGAGGGGGCAGTATCTCCACGATACAAAATTAAAACTGCCGAGGCGGGGGACCTTAGTGAGCAACCCCAATTGGAACCCTAAAGACTCAATAGGAATATGTTTATGCTATGTTTCCCCTTTTGAGCAGGAACATGAGTTATGAAAATAAGATTTATGTGCAAGTCATTCCACAAGTACTCTCTCGAGTTCACCACAATTGTGAGGAATGACAATCCAATCTCCACGCTTGAGCGTCAAGCTCAGCGAGAGAAGAACTCCCAGCTTCCTGACTTCCAGTTTCTCGTGTTACACCTTAGGAACTTCCAACTCGATTCAAGCCTAGTTCTAAACATCGAACAAGACTTATAACCAACACACCACCCAACACACACCTAAGCGAAGACCCGATTAAGATTATCCATCTTAATTAGGATTACCAAAAACAGGGATGTTACATTACCACCCCCTTAAAAGAATTTCGTCCTCGAAATTCGGTAGCAGATAAGCGTACAGATATGTTAGACTTCATCCAAGATAGAGTAAATGAACTATGCAGACTTTCTTGAAACATACGCTTGTCACATCAGTTCGAGACATATACAGACGGTGATGTAGTCACTACACTTATCATTCGAAAACTACTGTTCTTTCAGTACATCCCGACAAAAGATCATCCTAAAAAGGATGTTACAAACCGATTCCAAAAAGATACACTTGTCGCTTCTGCTCGAGGTTAAGAAGTCCCAGCTCCTCGTATCGCAAACACGCGGCCCATCGTTGGAGGCCTCCCTGTCCTTTCTTCTGGTTCCGCACCAGCGTTAGGCCCCGCTGTTGCTCTCTATCTGCATTCTCGAGCTATGTGCCCCGACTTCCCACATCGGAAACACACTGAGTCTCTTGCCCGGCAGTCCCTGATCAATTGTGCTCCTCCACATCTAAAACATCCGAACCTCCTCTGCCCTCCTTCTCCAGTTGCCACAGCTTGCGGCTTGGGACGATAATATGGTTTATGCTCTTGCTGAGGCTTCTCCTCTCTTTCCCCTTGATGATTTCTCATTGGTCCTTTGTTCTTCTTTTGCTGACGAGCTTCCATTCTCTTATCAGGACTTTCCACGGCAGTACATCTCTCGAGTGTAACACCCTATTTTTTTTTACACTATGCTTATATGTGTTAATATTTACTTGTATATGTTGTATATATGTTGTTTGTGATTGTTCTTGATGCCCAAGTTCATAGTTGGGGTAGTTTAGCCTTAAGGAATGGTCAATGCATTCAAGTCCAAGAAACATGTTTTACGGTTTTGTTCATATCTTGAGTTCTAGATGTCCGATTGAGCCGATTTTGGATGCGTTGGAAAGCTTAGAGCATTATCTACAAGTCTTATTTCAGGTGTTAAGGCCAAATTCGGCTTCTAAAGTTTCGCGTCGCGAGGATACATTCGCCTCGCGAACCTGACAGCCAGATTTTTGCAGCTCTCTGGTTCGCCTCGCGAATCTGCGCGCACCAGAATCGTGTTTTTGGGGCTTCTAATCAGCCCATAATGACCCTACCTCATATTTGTACCATAAGACTCGACCTAAACCTATTTTCTAAGTCGAATTACTCTTAGAAACTGCCTCTTCCTCTCCAAACAAGGATTTCTAAACCCTTTCCAAGGATTCTTGAAGGAGATTGCACCATTGTTCATCGTTCTTCATCTCCTTCGCTTGAAGAGCATCACTGCCATCACAAGCCCTCTTCCTAGTTGCTGCTCTTGAACCTTTTGGGGCTGTGATCGTGAAGTCAAGCGTCGTAAGATCGAGCATTCGTGTAGACGCAACCTTTTCCGGACCTTTTTCCTTCCTTTGTTCATTGTGATCGTCATACCAGGTATGGGGGGAAGAAATAGATCATGAGTATGTGGGTTTTGGGATAGGTTAAGATGAAGGGGTTAACCCATGCCCCTATATGTTTGTCTATATGCATTGTAAATGCCTATGTATACGCTATGAGTGTAATTATGTGTATGTATGTATATGCCATGTATATGTCTATGTATGTATATGCCATGTATATGTCTATGTGAATATTGTATAAATATACATGTTTATGGTTCTATGATTATGATTATGGGTGTTTGTCTTGATGATATGATTGAAATATTATGATGTGCGATGAATAGTATGAATATAGATACGATATGCATTGATGAGATTTTATGATGCGCAATGATAATGATGACTTGATGATGATGTGTGTTACAATAAAGAAAATAGGATTAGTGAAAGAACATAGTTTAGGGACGTTTGGCACCCCATAATGAATGAGTTGTTATGAGAGGTGAGATTGATAATATTGGATTAGTTTTGGAAACCCATAGGGATGATTCTTGAGAGATGGGATGATAGGCATAGGGTAAATTTAGAGAAATTTTTAAGATTCCCACATCCGTCATGATTCGCCTGGCGAATATCCATTCGCGAGGCAAGATAGAGAGACCATTCGTGGTCTGACGTGATTCGCCTAGCGGATTGTAATCCGCGAGGCGAATGAGAGAACCAAATATTGGGGCTCTCGGGCTCGCCTCGCGAGCCAGGATTCGCCTAGCGAATCTAGGAACCTGTTTAGGAGCTCTCGGGCTCGCCTCGCGAGCCAGGATTCGCCTAGCGAATCTAGGAACCCGTTTAGGAGCTCTCAGGCTCGCCTCGCGAGCCACGATTCGCCTAGCGAATCTGGGTTTCTCACCCAGATTCTGTTGTGAAGAAGAAATAAATAGGGTAATGGGAAAATGACTGTGAGATCACAATTCAAGGTTGATAGTATAGAAAAGAACGTTAATATTAATAATGACGATATGATAATATTGGCAATGTTGATAAAGGCAATAATGATGGTTAGCGCCTAGTTGTTTGATGATCATCGTTGATGGTCATTATTGATAATCAATGTGATTGATCATGATGGTGGATGGTTGGACATGTGTTTGCATGTTGTTGAGCATAGCATGCATCATACGTTGACGTTGATATATTGGGTGGAAAGCAAACGACGAATCGCGATAGTGGAGGCCACGATGGGTGTTATCCCGGCCTTGCGGGTACGTTGGGTATGGAAGTTCCAGGTGACATGGGCTAGCTACCTATTGTCGGAGTGACCTAAAGAATAAGCTTGAGTACCCTGACTAGCCACTATACGTTATCAGGATTAGTGAGAGTGTTCGGGGATGGCCCATGGTCTGGCATATCATCCACGTTGATAACCGGACATGTACTCCTAATCGTCTTTCCAGAGTTAGAGTTGTTGGCCACATGCATACTGAGTAGTGATGTTGCATTCGCATTGACATGCATCCTTGATATATATTGATTATATCTGTGTTGATTGATGTATGTTGTATGCCATCTTAATTACTATTCCATTCCGTTTACATATATTCATGATTGTGTTTCTTACCCCTCTCTTTGTTATTCTTGTGCATATGTTGTGGTATATGCAGAGGAGGGTGAGCATGCTGACGAGGGGTGATCCCGAGGAGATCTCTCTCAGTAGTTAGGATTTATGATTTATGTTATTCAGTTTTATTCCGATGTATTATCGGTATATGTATACCAGCTCTGATATGTGATATCGGGACTTGGGTTATGTTTATTATTTATGTTTTCAACAGTTTGTTTTTAAAGGATTTTGATTATTTCAGATTCCTATGTTTTACGTTATAGATGATGTGATGCACATTACCCTTGAGGATATGTTTTTATTTTAATTGTTATATTTTTAAAGACATGTATGATTTTATTTATGTTTTATTATATGCGGGGTAGTGGGTGTCACATTTAGTGGTATTAGAGCCGGTCTGTCCTACAGGCCGGGGTATGTGTCTGTTGTGTTCTCTTCTGTGTACTCTTATATGATTGTCTGTGACGATGGTATAGAGTATTAAGTGTTTAGTTTTGTTTTACTTGACTTTCGTTATTGAGCAGTGTGCTTGAACGATGCTGGAAGTTATGGCAGGTAGAAATGATCGTGCGATTGCTGATGCCCTGGAAGCATTAGCTAATGCCATAGGGCAGAATCAGAATCACAACGGAGGTGGACCTGCTGAATTTCAGGGTTTGGATAAGTTCCAGAGGAATAATCCGCCATCCTTCAAGGGAGCTCATGACCCTGAAGGTGCTCAGACATGGATCCGGGAACTTGAAAAGATCTTTCGGGCCATGGCATGCACCGATGCACAGAAGGTTACCTTTGCTACCTTCATGTTAATAGAAGAAGCTGAACATTGGTGGGAGAATTGTCGCCAACGTTTGGAAGCGGAGGGCGCCGCTGTTACTTGGGATGCTTTCAATGAGAGATTCTTGGGGAAGTATTTTCCTGCTGATATATGCGACAAGAAGGAGATGGAGTTTCTAGCTTTGACTCAGGGAAGCATGTCCGTTGGGGAGTATGCCGCTAAGTTCGAGGAGCTGTCACGTTACTATCCACTCTACCAGTATTATAATGATGATCGCTCGAAGTGTGTGAAGTTTGAGAATGGTTTGCGTCCAGAGATTAAGCAAGCCATTAGTTACCAGGAAATCCGTGTTTTCCCCACCTTGGTGAACAAATGCAGAATCTTTGAGGAAGACTACAAGTCCAGAGTTGCCCAGTTCAAGAATTCTGGTCCTCAAGGGAGTAAGAGGATGACCCAGCAGGATAAAGGTAAGCAGCAGTTGGCACCAGTTAGCCGTGGGTTCAAGCACGCCGGCAAGAAACCGCATTATACGTCGGTACCAGCTAGTGGCGGAGGATTTGCCTCTTCTAGGCCGATCAGGTGTGGCAAGTGTGGTAAGGAGCACTTTACTCGGGACTGCAAGGAGACAGACATCATCTGCTTCAAGTGTGGGAAGCCTGGTCATATCAGTAAGGATTGTAGTGGGGAAAAGATGGAGCCACAGAGTGCCAGCAAGAGTTCTCAAGCCAATCAACTGAGGACAAGTGGGAGAGTCTTCACTCTCAGTGGAGCTGAAGCCTCAGAATCCGAAGACCTGATTCAAGGTAAGTGCCTCATCAAAGGGACTCCTGTAATAGTGTTGTTTGATTCGGGTGCGTCGCATTCTTTCATATCACATGATTGTGTTGAGTACCTTAGATTACCTATTGCCCAACTTGAATATGATCTAGTTGTTGCTACCCCTACCAATAAGCCTGTTGTTACCTCACATATTGGTAAAGGTTGTTCCATTGTCATTGATGATAGAAACTTCATAGTTGATCTTATATGCTTACCCTTTAAACAACTTGATGTTATTCTTGGTATGGACTGGTTATCCGCCAATCATGTCCTTTTAAATTGCTTTGATAAAACTGTTGTTTTTGGAACTGCTGTCAATCCTAAGGATCCGAGTTTTCTGACTGCCAACCAAGTCAAGGCTTCTATTAGAGAAGAAGCCCAAGTATACATGATCTTATCTTCCCTGGAAGTAGAGAGAAAGGCTGAGGTTAAGGATGTGCCAGTTGTGAGAGAGTTCCCAGAAGTTTTTCCAGAGGACATTTATAGTTTGCCACTTGAGAGAGAGGTTGAGTTTAGCATAGACTTAGTGCCAGATACAGGACCTATATCCATAGCACCTTATAGGATGTCCCCTCTAGAGCTAGCTGAGTTGAAGAAACAGTTAGAGGAATTGCTCCAGAAGCAGTTTGTTAGGCCTAGTGTGTCTCCGTGGGGAGCGCCGGTGTTGTTGGTGAAGAAGAAAGATGGCAGCATGAGGTTGTGTGTCGATTATCGACAACTCAACAAGGTGACCGTTAAGAATCGGTACCCTCTTCCTAGGATAGATGACCTTATGGACCAGCTGATAGGAGCCTGTGTGTTTTCTAAGATAGATTTGAGATCAGGTTACCATCAAATTCGGGTCAAGTCTGAGGACATTCCGAAGACTGCGTTCAGAACACGCTATGGCCATTATGAGTACCTAGTCATGCCTTTTGGTGTGACTAATGCCCCTGCTGTGTTCATGGACTACATGAACAAGATCTTTCATCAATACTTGGATAGGTTTGTAGTTGTTTTCATAGATGATATCCTAGTATACTCTAAGACTAGGGAAGAACATGAGGAACACTTGAGGATAGTCTTGAAGACCCTTAAGGAAAGACAGTTGTATGCCAAGTTGTCTAAGTGTGAGTTCTGGTTAGAGGAGGTGAGTTTCTTAGAACACATCATCTCTAAAGGAGAAATAGCCGTAGACCCATCTAAGGTAGAAACCGTGCTCCAATGGGAAGCACCTAAGTCAGTGACTGAGGATAGGAGTTTCTTGGGTTTAGCCGGGTACTATAGGAGGTTTATAGAAGGATTCTCTAAGATAGCTTTGCCTATGACCCGCCTTACTAAGAAAGGTCAGATCTTTGTGTGGGATTCTAAGTGTGAGGAATGTTTTCAGGAGTTGAAGAATAGGTTGACCTCTGCACCTGTGTTAGTGTTGCCCAATCCTAGTGAACCTTTTGTGGTGTACTGTGATGCTTCAAAGCAAGGTTTAGGTGGTGTGTTGATGCAGAACGGTCAGGTAGTAGCTTACGCTTCTAGGCAGCTTAAGACCCATGAGAAGAATTACCCTACCCACGACTTGGAGCTAGGAGCCGTAGTGTTTGCCTTGAAGATTTGGAGGCATTATCTTTATGGAGCTAGATTTGAGGTCTTTAGTGATCGTAAGAGTTTGAAATACCTATTTGACCAAAAGGAGCTGAATATGAGACAGCGTAGGTGGATGGAATTTCTTAAAGATTATGAGTTTGAGTTGAGTTACCACCCAGGTAAGGCCAATGTAGTTGCTGATGCTTTGAGTAGAAAAACCTTACATATTTCAGCCTTGATGGTTAGAGAGATGGATTTGATAGAGGAGTTTAGAGATTTGAGTTTAACTTGGGAAGTTACCCCTAAGAGCATTAGGCTAGGAATGTTGAAAATCAGCAGATTGATGGATCAGATTAGAGAAGGACAAAAGATAGATGTATACCTTTTAGACCAGAGCGAGTTGATTGCTCAGGGTAGAAACCTTAGTTTTAAGGAAGGGACTGATGGAATTTTGAGGTTCCAAGATAGGGTTTGTATACCTGATGTTCCAGAGCTCAGGAAGTTGATCCTAGAGGAAGGACATAGGAGTGGTTTGAGTGTTCACCCAGGAGCCACAAAGATGTATCAGGATCTGAAACAGATGTTTTGGTGGCCTAGGATGAAAAAGGATGTGGCTGAGTTTGTGTATGCTTGCTTAGTGTGTCAGAAGGCTAAGATAGAGCACCAGAAACCTTCGGGTAAGTTGCAACCTTTGAGTATTCCTGGGTAGAAGTGGGATAGTATCTCTATGGATTTTGTGTCTGGACTCCCTAAGACTCCAGCTGGTTGTGATGCCATATGGGTTGTTGTGGACAGGTTAACCAAATCTGCCCATTTCATCCCAATGAACATAGAATGTCCATTAGAGAAGTTGACTGGGTTGTATATCAGAGAAATAGTTAGATTGCATGGGTTACCGTCTAGCATAGTTTCAGATAGAGATCCTAGATTTACCTCTAGATTTTGGAATAGTTTGCATGAGGCCTTAGGAACTAAGCTTAGATTGAGTTCAGCTTATCACCCACAGACCGATGGTCAGTCTGAGAGAACAATCCAATCCTTAGAGGACTTGTTGAGGGCGTGTGTGCTAGAGCAGTCTGGTAGTTGGGATAAGTTTTTACCCCTTATAGAGTTCACCTACAACAATAGCTTCCATTCCAGTATTGGGATGGCACCTTATGAGGCTTTGTATGGTAGGAGGTGTAGGACACCTTTGTGTTGGAATGAGCCTGGAGAGAATGTTGTGTTAGGACCTGAGGTAGTGCAAGAGACTACAGAGAAAGTGAGGATGATACAAGAAAAGATGAGAGTGGCACAGAGTAGGCAAAAGAGTTACCATGATAAAAGAAGAAAAACTCTCGAATTCCAGGAGGGGGATCATGTGTTCTTGCGAGTTACTCCAACAACTGGGGTTGGCAGAGTAATGAAAGCGAGGAAACTTACTCCTAGATTCATTGGCCCTTACCAAATTCTAAAAAGAGTCGGTGAAGTCGCCTACCAGATAGCTTTACCCCCGTTCTTGTCAAATCTTCATAATGTGTTTCATGTGTCTCAACTTCGAAAGTATGTTCATGATCCAAGCCATGTGATAGTACCTGATATCATTCCACTAAAGGATAACTTGACTTTCGAGGTGTTACCACTTCGGGTTGAAGATCGAAGGGTCAAGCAGCTGAGAGGGAAGGAAATTCCCTCGGCCAAGGTCGTTTGGAGTGGAGCTACAGAAAAAAGTGTTACTTGGGAGTTGGAGAGCAAGATGAAGGAGTCATATCCGCATAAGTTTACTTAAGGTGAGTAGAAATTTCGAGGACGAAATTTTTATAAGGGGGTGGAATTGTAACACCCTATTTTTTTTTACACTATGCTTATATGTGTTAATATTTACTTGTATATGTTGTATATATGTTGTTTGTGATTGTTCTTGATGCCCAAGTTCATAGTTGGAGTAGTTTAGCCTTAAGGAATGGTCAATGCATTCAAGTCCAAGAAACATGTTTTACGGTTTTATTCATATCTTGAGTTCTAGATGTCCGATTGAGGCGATCTTGGATGCGTTGGAAATCTTAGAGAATTATCTACAAGTCTTATTTCAGGTGTTAAGGCCAAATTCGGCTTCTAAATTTTCGCATCGCGAGGATACATTCGCCTCGCGAACCTGACAGCCAGATTTTTGCAGCTCTCTTGTTCGCCTTGCGAATCTGCGCGCACCAGAATCGTGTTTTTGGCCTTCTATTCAGCCCATAATGACCCTAACTCATATTTATACCATAAGACTCGACCTAAACCTATTTTCTAAGTCGAATTACTCTTAGAAACTGCCTCTTCCTCTCCAAACAAGGATTTCTAAACCCTTTCCAAGGATTCTAGAAGGAGATTGCACCATTGTTCATCGTTCTTCCTCTCCTTCGCTTGAAGAGCATCACTGCCATCACAAGCCCTCTTCCTAGTTGCTGCTCTTGAACCTTTTGGGGCTGTGATCATGAAGTCAAGCGTCGTAAGATCGAGCATTCGTGTAGACGCAACCTTCTCCGGACCTTTTTCCTTCCTTTGTTCATTGTGATCGTCATACCAGGTATAGGGGGAAGAAATAGATCATGAGTATGTGGGTTTTGGGATAGGTTAAGATGAAGGGGTTAACCCATGACCCCTATATGTTTGTCTATATGCATTGTAAATGCCTATGTATACGCTATGAGTGTAATTATGTGTATGTATGTATATGCCATGTATATATCTATGTGAATATTGTATAAATATACATGTTTATGGTTCTATGATTATGATTATAGGTGTTTGTCTTGATGATATGATTGAAATATTATGATGTGCGATGAATAGTATGAATATAGATACGATATGCATTGATGAGATTTTATGATGTGCAATGATAATGATGACTTGATGATGATGTGTGTTACAATAAAGAAAATAGGATTAGTGAAAGAACATAGTTTAGGGACGTTTGGCACCCCATAATGAATGAGTTGTTATAAGAGGTGAGATTGATAATATTGGATTAGTTTTGGAAACCCATAGGGATGATTCTTGAGAGATGGGATGATAGGCATAGGGTAAATTTAGAGAAATTTTTAAGATTGCCACATCCGTCATGATTCGCCTGGCGAATATCCATTCGCGAGGCGAGACGGAGAGACCATTCGTGGTCTGACGTGATTCGCCTAGCGGATTGTAATCTGCGAGGCGAATGAGAGAACCAAATATTGGGGCTCTCGGGCTCGCCTCGCGAGCCAGGATTCGCCTAGCGAATCTAGGAACCTGTTTAGGAGCTCTCGGGCTCGCCTCGCGAGCCACGATTCGCCTAGCGAATCTGGGTTTCTCACCCAGATTCTGTTGTGAAGAAGAAATAAATAGGGTAATGGGAAAATGACTGTGAGATCACAATTCAAGGTTGATAGTATAGAAAAGAACGTTAACATTAATAATGACGATATGATAATATTGGCAATGTTGATAAAGGCAATAATGATGGTTAGCGCCTAGTTGTTTGATGATCATCGTTGATGGTCATTGTTGATAATCAATGTGATTGATTATGATGATAATATTGGCAATGTTGATAAAGGCAATAACGTTGGTTAGCGCCTAGTTGATTGATGATCATCGTTGATGGTCATTGTTGATAATCAATGTGATTGATCATGATGGTGGATGGTTGGACATGTGTTTGCATGTTGTTGAGCATAGCATGCATCATACGTTGACGTTGATAAATTGGGTGGAAAGCAAACGATGAATCGCGATAGTGGAGGCCACGATGGGTGTTATCCCGGCCTTGCGGGTACGTTGGGTATGGAAGTTCCAGGTGACATGGGCTAGCTACCTATTGTCGGAGTGACCTAAAGAATAAGCTTGAGTACCCTGACTAGCCACTATACGTTATCAGGATTAGTGAGAGTGTTCGGGGATGGCCCATGGTCTGGCATATCATCCACGTTGATAACCGGACATGTACTCCTAATCGTCTTTCCAGAGTTAGAGTTGTTGGCCACATGCATACTGAGTAGTGATGTTGCATTCGCATTGACATGCATCCTTGATATATATTGATTATATCTGTGTTGATTGATGTATGTTGTATGCCATCTTAATTACTATTCCATTCCGTTTACATATATTCATGATTGTGTTTCTTACCCCTCTCTTTGTTATTCTTGTGCATATGTTGTGGTATATGCAGAGGAGGGTGAGCATGCTGACGAGGGGTGATCCCGAGGAGATCTCTCTCAGTAGTTAGGATTTATGATTTATGTTATTCAGTTTTATTCCGATGTATTATCGGTATATGTATACCAGCTCTGATATGTGATATCGAGACTTGGGTTATGTTTATTATTTATGTTTTCAACAGTTTGTTTTTAAAGGATTTTGATTATTTCAGATTCCTATGTTTTACGTTATAGATGATGTGATGCACATTACCCTTGAGGATATGTTTTTATTTTAATTGTTATATTTTTAAAGACAGGTATGATTTTATTTATGTTTTATTATATGCGGGGTAGTGGGTGTCACATTTAGTGGTATTAGAGCCGGTCTGTCCTACAGGCCGGGGTATGTGTCTGTTGTGTTCTCTTCTGTGTACTCTTATATGATTGTCTGTGACGATGGTATAGAGTATTAAGTGTTTAGTTTTGTTTTACTTGACTTTCGTTATTGAGCAGTGTGCTTGAACGATGCTGGAAGTTATGGCAGGTAGAAACGATCGTGCGATTGTTGATGCCCTGGAAGCATTAGCTAATGCCATAGGGCAGAATCAGAGTCACAATGGAGGTGGACCTGCTGAATTTCAGGGTTTGGATAAGTTCCAGAGGAATAATCCGCCATCCTTCAAGGGAGCTCATGACCCTGAAGGTGCTCAGACATGGATCCGGGAACTTGAAAAGATCTTTCGGGCCATGGCATGCACCGATGCACAGAAGGTTACCTTTGCTACCTTCATGTTAATAGAAGAAGCTGAACATTGGTGGGAGAATTGTCGCCAACGTTTGGAAGCGGAGGGCGCCGCTGTTACTTGGGATGCTTCCAAAGAGAGATTCTTGGGGAAGTATTTTCCTGCTGATATATGCGACAAGAAGGAGATGGAGTTTCTAGCTTTGACTCAGGGAAGCATGTCCGTTGGGGAGTATGCCGCTAAGTTCGAGGAGCTGTCACGTTACTATCCACTCTACCAGTATTGTAATGATGATCGCTCGAAGTGTGTGAAGTTTGAGAATGGTTTGCGTCCTGAGATTAAGCAAGCCATTAGTTACCAGGAAATCCGTGTTTTCCCCACCTTGGTGAACAAATGCAGAATCTTTGAGGAAGACTACAAGTCCAGAGTTGCCCAGTTCAAGAATTCTGGTCCTCAAGGGAGTAAGAGGATGACCCAGCAGGATAAAGGTAAGCAGCAGTTGGCACCAGTTAGCCGTGGGTTCAAGCACGCCGGCACGAAACCGCATTATACGTCGGTACCAGCTAGTGGCGGAGGATTTGCCTCTTCTAGGCCGATCAGGTGTGGCAAGTGTGGTAAGGAGCACTTTACTCGGGACTGCAAGGAGACAGACATCATCTGCTTCAAGTGTGGGAAGCCTGGTCATATCAGTAAGGATTGTAGTGGGGAAAAGATGGAGCCACAGAGTGCCAGCAAGAGTTCTCAAGCCAATCAACTGAGGACAAGTGGGTGAGTCTTCACTCTCAGTGGAGCTGAAGCCTCAGAATCCGAAGACCTGATTCAAGGTAAGTGCCTCATCAAAGGGACTCCTGTAATAGTGTTGTTTGATTCGGGTGCGTCGCATTCTTTCATATCACATGATTGTGTTGAGTACCTTAGATTACCTATTGCCCAACTTGAATATGATCTAGTTGTTTCTACCCCTACCAATAAGCCTGTTGTTACCTCACATATTGGTAAAGGTTGTTCCATTGTCATTGATGCTAGAAACTTCATAGTTGATCTTATATGCTTACCCTTTAAACAACTTGATGTTATTCTTGGTATGGACTGGTTATCCGCCAATCATGTCCTTTTAAATTGCTTTGATAAAACTGTTGTTTTTGGAACTGCTGTCAATCCTAAGGATCCGAGTTTTTTGACTGCCAACCAAGTCAAGGCTTCTATTAGAGAAGAAGCCCAAGTATACATGATCTTTTCTTCCCTGGAAGTAGAGAGAAAGGCTGAGGTTAAGGATGTGCCAGTTGTGAGAGAGTTCCTAGAAGTTTTTCCAGAGGACATTTATAGTTTGCCACTTGAGAGAGAGGTTGAGTTTAGCATAGACTTAGTGCCAGATACAGGACCTATATCCATAGCACCTTATAGGATGTCCCCTCTAGAGCTAGCTGAGTTGAAGAAACAGTTAGAGGAATTGCTCCAGAAGCAGTTTGTTAGGCCTAGTGTGTCTCCGTGGGGAGCGCCGGTGTTGTTGGTGAAGAAGAAAGATGGCAGCATGAGGTTGTGTGTCGATTATCGACAACTCAACAAGGTGACCGTTAAGAATCGGTACCCTCTTCCTAGGATAGATGACCTTATGGACCAGCTGATAGGAGCCTGTGTGTTTTCTAAGATAGATTTGAGATCAGGTTACCATCAAATTCGGGTCAAGTCTGAGGACATTCCGAAGACTGCGTTCAGAACACGCTATGGCCATTATGAGTACCTAGTCATGCCTTTTGGTGTGACTAATGCCCCTGCTGTGTTCATGGACTACATGAACAAGATCTTTCATCAATACTTGGATAGGTTTGTAGTTGTTTTCATAGATGATATCCTAGTATACTCAAAGACTAGGGAAGAACATGAGGAACACTTGAGGATAGTCTTGAAGACCCTTAAGGAAAGACAGTTGTATGCCAAGTTGTCTAAGTGTGAGTTCTGGTTAGAGGAGGTGAGTTTCTTAGAACACATCATCTCTAAAGGAGAAATAGCCGTAGACCCATCTAAGGTAGAAACCGTGCTCCAATGGGAAGCACCTAAGTCAGTGACTGAGGATAGGAGTTTCTTGGGTTTAGCCGGGTACTATAGGAGGTTTATAGAAGGATTCTCTAAGATAGCTTTGCCTATGACCCGCCTTACTAAGAAAGGTCAGATCTTTGTGTGGGATTCTAAGTGTGAGGAATGTTTTCAGGAGTTGAAGAATAGGTTGACCTCTGCACCTGTGTTAGTGTTGCCCAATCCTAGTGAACCTTTTGTGGTGTACTGTGATGCTTCAAAGCAAGGTTTAGGTGGTGTGTTGATGCAGAATGGTCAGGTAGTAGCTTACGCTTCTAGGCAGCTTAAGACCTATGAGAAGAATTACCCTACCCACGACTTGGAGCTAGGAGCCGTAGTGTTTGCCTTGAAGATTTGGAGGCATTATCTTTATGGAGCTAGATTTGAGGTCTTTAGTGATCGTAAGAGTTTGAAATACCTATTTGACCAAAAGGAGCTGAATATGAGACAGCGTAGGTGGATGGAATTTCTTAAAGATTATGAGTTCGAGTTGAGTTACCACCCAGGTAAGGCCAATGTAGTTGCTGATGCTTTGAGTAGAAAAACCTTACATATTTCAGCCTTGATGGTTAGAGAGATGGATTTGATAGAGGAGTTTAGAGATTTGAGTTTAACTTGGGAAGTTACCCCTAAGAGCATTAGGCTAGGAATGTTGAAAATCACTAGCAGATTGATGGATCAGATTAGAGAAGGACAGAAGATAGATGTATACCTTTTAGACCAGAGGGAGTTGATTGCTCAGGGTAGAAACCTTAGTTTTAAGGAAGGGACTGATGGAATTTTGAGGTTCCAAGATAGGGTTTGTATACCTGATCTTCCAGAGCTCAGGAAGTTGATCCTAGAGGAAGGACATAGGAGTGGTTTGAGTGTTCACCCAGGAGCCACAAAGATGTATCAGGATCTGAAACGGATGTTTTGGTGGCCTAGGATGAAAAAGGATGTGGCTGAGTTTGTGTATGCTTGCTTAGTGTGTCAGAAGGCTAAGATAGAGCACCAGAAACCTTCGGGTAAGTTGCAACCTTTGAGTATTCCTGGGTGGAAGTGGGATAGTATCTCTATGGATTTTGTGTCTGGACTCCCTAAGACTCCAGCTGGTTGTGATGCCATATGGGTTGTTGTGGACAGGTTAACCAAATCTGCCCATTTCATCCCAATGAACATGGAATATCCATTAGAGAAGTTGACTGGGTTGTATATCAGAGAAATAGTTAGATTGCATAGGTTACCGTCTAGCATAGTTTCAGACAGAGATCCTAGATTTACCTCTAGATTTTGGAATAGTTTGCATGAGGCCTTAGGAACTAAGCTTAGATTGAGTTCAGCTTATCACCCACAGACCGATGGTCAGTCTGAGAGAACAATCCAATCCTTAGAGGACTTGTTGAGGGCGTGTGTGCTAGAGCAGTCTGGTAGTTGGGATAAGTTTTAACCCCTTATAGAGTTCACCTACAACAATAGCTTCCATTCCAGTATTGGGATGGCACCTTATGAGGCTTTGTATGGTAGGAGGTGTAAGACACCTTTGTGTTGGAATGAGCCTGGAGAGAATGTTGTGTTAGGACCTGAGGTAGTGCAAGAGACTACAGAGAAAGTGAGGATGATACAAGAAAAGATGAGAGTGGCACAGAGTAGGCAAAAGAGTTACCATGATAAAAGAAGAAAAACTCTCGAATTCCAGGAGGGGGATCATGTGTTCTTGCGAGTTACTCCAACAACTGGGGTTGGCAGAGTAATGAAAGCGAGGAAACTTAACCCTAGATTCATTGGCCCTTACCAAATTCTAAAAAGAGTCGGTGAAGTCGCCTACCAGATAGCTTTACCCCCGTTCTTGTCAAATCTTCATAATGTGTTTCACGTGTCTCAACTTCGAAAGTATGTTCATGATCCAAGCCATGTGATAGTACCTGATATCATTCCACTAAAGGATAACTTGACTTTCGAGGTGTTACCGCTTCGGGTTGAAGATCGAAGGGTCAAGCAGCTGAGAGGGAAGGAAATTCCCTTGGTCAAGGTCGTTTGGAGTGGAGCTACAGAAGAAAGTGTTACTTGGGAGTTGGAGAGCAAGATGAAGGAGTCATATCCGCATATGTTTACTTAAGGTGAGTAGAAATTTCGAGGACGAAATTTTTATAAGGGGGTGGAATTGTAACACCCTGTTTTTTTTACACTATGCTTATATGTGTTAATATTTACTTGTATATGTTGTATATATGTTGTTTGTGATTGTTCTTGATGCCCAAGTTCATAGTTGGGGTAGTTTAGCCTTAAGGAATGGTCAATGCATTCAAGTCCAAGAAACATGTTTTACGGTTTTATTCATATCTTGAGTTCTGGATGTCCGATTGAGGGGATCTTGGATGCGTTGGAAAGCTTAGAGAATTATCTCCAAGTCGTATTTCAGGTGTTAAGGCCAAATTCGGCTTCTAATTTTTCTCATTGCGAGGATACATTCGCCTCGCGAAGCTGACAGCCAGATTTTTGCAGCTCTCTGGTTCGCCTTGCGAATCTGCACGCACCAGAATCATGTTTTTGGGGTTCTAATCAGCCCATAATGACCCTAACTCATATTTATACCATAAGACTCGACCTAAACCTATTTTCTAAGTCGAATTACTCTTTGAAACTGCCTCTTCCTCTCCAAACAAGGATTTCTAAACCCTTTCCAAGGATTCTTGAAGGAGATTGCATCATTGTTGATCGTTCTTCATCTCCTTCGCTTGAAGAGCATCACTGCCATCACAAGCCCTCTTCCTAGTTGCTGCTCTTGAACCTTTTGGGGCTGTGATCGTGAAGTCAAGCGTCGTAAGATCGAGCATTCGTGTAGACGCAACCTTTTCCAGACCTTTTTCCTTCCTTTGTTCATTGTGATCGTCATACCAGGTATGGGGGGAAGAAATAGATCATGGGTATGTGGGTTTTGGGATAGGTTAAGATGAAGGGGTTAACCCATGACCCCTATATGTTTGTCTATATGCATTATAAATGCCTATGTATACGTTATGAGTGTAATTATGTGTATGTATGTATATGCCATGTATATGTCTATGTGAATATTGTATAAATATACATGTTTATGGTTCTATGATTATGATTATGGGTGTTTGTCTTGATGATATGATTGAAATATTATGATGTGCGATGAATAGTATGAATATAGATACGATATGCATTGATGAGATTTTATGACGTGCAATGATAATGATGACTTGATGATGATGTGTGTTACAATAAAGAAAATAGGATTAGTGAAAGAACATAGTTTAGGGACGTTTGGCGCCCCATAATGAATGAGTTGTTATGAGAGGTGAGATTGATAATATTGGATTAGTTTTGGAAACCCATAGGGATGATTCTTGAGAGATGGGATGATAGGCATAGGGTAAATTTAGAGAAATTTTTAAGATTCCCACATCTGTCATGATTCGCCTGGCAAATATCCATTCGCGAGGCGAGACAGAGAGACCATTCGTGGTCTGACGTGATTCGCCTAGCGGATTGTAATCCGCGAGGCGAATGAGAGAACCAAATATTGGGGCTCTCGGGCTCGCCTCGCGAGCCAGGATTCGCCTAGCGAATCTAGGAACCTGTTTAGGAGCTCTCGGGCTCGCCTCGCGAGCCACGATTCGCCTAGCGAATCTAAGAACCTGTTTAGGAGCTCTCGAGCTCGCCTCGTGAGCCATGATTCACCTAGCGAATCTGGGTTTCTCACCCAGATTCTGTTGTGAAGAATAAATAAATAGGGTAATGGGAAAATGACTGTGAGATCACAATTCAAGGTTGATAGTATAGAAAAGAACGTTAATATTAATAATGACGATATGATAATATTGGCAATGTTGATAAAGGCAATAATGATGGTTAGCGCCTAGTTGTTTGATGATCATTGTTGATAATCAATGTGATTGATTATGATGATAATATTGGCAATGTTGATAAAGGCAATAACGTTGGTTAGCGCCTAGTTGATTGATGATCATCGTTGATGGTCATTGTTGATAATCAATGTGATTGATCATGATGGTGGATGGTTGGACATGTGTTTGCATGTTGTTGAGCATAGCATGCATCTTACGTTGACGTTGATATATTGGGTGGAAAGCAAACGATGAATCGCGATAGTGGAGGCCATGATGGGTGTTATTCCGGCCTTGCGGGTACGTTGGGTATGGAAGTTCCAGGTGACATGGGCTAGCTACCTATTGTCGGAGTGACCTAAAGAATAAGCTTGAGTACCCTGACTAGCCACTATACGTTATCAGGATTCGTGAGAGTGTTCGGGGATGGCCCATGGTCTGGCATATCATCCACGTTGATAACCGGACATGTACTCCTAATCGTCTTTCCAGAGTTAGAGTTGTTGGCCACATGCATACTGAGTAGTGATGTTGCATTCGCATTGACATGCATCCTTGATATATATTGATTATATCTGTGTTGATTGATGTATGTTGTATGCCATCTTAATTACTATTCCATTCCGTTTACATATATTCATGATTGTGTTTCTTACCCCTCTCTTTGTTATTCTTGTGCATATGTTGTGGTATATGCAGAGGAGGGTGAGCATGCTGACGAGGGGTGATCCCGAGGAGATCTCTCTCAGTAGTTAGGATTTATGATTTATGTTATTCAGTTTTATTCCGATGTATTATCGGTATATGTATACCAGCTCTGATATGTGACATCGGGACTTGGGTTATGTTTATTATTTATGTTTTCCGCAGTTTGTTTTTAAAGGATTTTGATTATTTTAGATTCCTATGTTTTACGTTATAGATGATGTGATGCACATTACCCTTGAGGATATGTTTTTATTTTAATTATTATATTTTTAAAGACATGTATGATTTTATTTATGTTTTATTATATGCGGGATAGTGGGTGTCACATCGAGCATCTCTGAGAACTTGGTAACCCCCAAAGGTAAAACCGCCCTTTGCAGCTCGTGCCTCAGCCCATCCTCAAAGCTTCTGCATATCTAGTTCTCATCCGGATGCACATGATAAAACCTGGAAAGTTTGAGTAAGGACTCAAACTTCATCGTGTATTCGCCCACCGACAGATTCCCTTGCTTCAAGCTAAGAAATTCTTTTTCCTTCTCGTGTCTGAGAGTTTCAGGGAAATACTTTTCCATGAAGCAGGTTCTGAATAGCTCCCATGTAATCACCCTTCCACTTGACTCTAGCATTCTCTGCCGATTCTTCCACCAGGACTCTGCTCCTCCTACCAACATAAAAGACGCGTAGGTGACTTTCCGATCTTCCCTACAACGCGTAGCCACAAAGATCTTCTCCACCTCCTGTATCCATAACTCTACTCCTTCTGGATTATACTCGCCATTAAACTGAGGTGGGTTGCCCTTCATGAATGCTACCAACCCTGCATCCACTGCCCCTTCTTCTCTTCCTTGATTATGTGCCCTCTGTAGATATTCTTGCTGACACTGCATCAGCTGGGTGTTCTGTTGCGACTGCTGCAGCATAGCCGCCACCATGTCCCTCAAAGTTTTCATGACCTCAGAATCCCCTCCTTCAACTCTAGGAGGTCCATTAATCTCAATACCAGCATCCTCATCTCTATCGCTTCCCTCGCTGCGAGTCCTTCGAACCATTGCTTCTTAGAAAAAGAAACCATTAACTCATATTCATAAGATGTGTAACATAGCCAACATGAAAATACAGATCTTATGAATAGTCGAGACAGTTATCATTGTTTCTCAACTTTAGAAATAACAGACAACTCGCGAATCGGACTTTTTACCCAACTTCTAAACATAGTCAATACCCTGTGCGGGTTCAACCAGACACGGCCAATAACAACAACAAAACCTCACAGTCTGGGTAGAACCGAACTGCTCTGATACCACCTAATGTGACACGCCCCCAAAACTTAACCTCACTCTCTCTGATACCTTAAATATGCAGATAAAGCTCGAAAGAAACTTAAGCAAATAAACAGTTAATACAGTCCAATTACACATCAGAGTTTCGCCTGGAAGCCATGGCGCAAAAACATCAACAACAAAACAGACGCCCCGCTGGCCATGGTGAAACTCACAAAAGACTCAACGATACCTCGAGGGTCTCTCTCTCTGCTCAATGAGCGTTGACGTCAAACTTGTTCACGATGGGAGTCTCGTCTCTACTCAGCTCCAGCCCCTGTAGCTCTCTCATCAACAAATCAACACCTCCGCCTTGGGATCACGACCCAAACAACGAAATACATGTAACACATAGGGAAACATGCACAGGAGGTAAGAAACGCTACAATATCATGCAAAGCCATATCACGTAGCATATAACACATCAGCATGCATAACAGCAAGCACAACCGACAAGCATATTCATCTCTCAAGTTCACCACAACAGTCAACCTCCAAGTTATCACAACTAGGGATCACCGCAACTGAATCTACATGATTGGCCAATTCTACAACGCACACTCTTACCATGGGAATACAACAGTCAAACTCTAACTGTGAGGAATGACAATCCCATCTCCAACTGCGAGGGTGGATGTTCAACAGGTAAGAATGGCTCCTCAACCTCATGTGACAGTTACTCAAACTGCTATTGCAACCGTACACACTGCTCCCTGTACACAACCACTCAAACTACTGTTGTAGCTGTATACAGGTACCAGCTTATATGATAGCCACTCAAACGGCTGTTGCAGCTAATCATACAGCCCCTTGTGACAACCACTCAAACAGCTGTTGCAGTTGTTCACAAGTTCCGACCTCGCGTGATGACTGCTCAAACGGTTGTTGCAGTAAATCCTGTGGCTTTCCACCACAACAATGCAAATGCTATGATTATGCACCAATGATCTCAACAACGTCTTAACAACAACTTAACCAGCGTCTCAAGGTCCACATCTTCCAACTATGAGGATATCGCTCTCCAACTATGAGAGCCAACTGGCTTACAATATCGACTACGAATCCAATAACACCAACCACTCTATCCTTCTAAAAACATACCAATCGTCTCCATAGTCATTCAAGATCACATCAATCACAATCACATCAACATATCATAGTATATGATATAGCTGCATAACATCATTGCATGTATACCAACTAGCAAGTAAGCATGTTATCACAACAAGCATCTCATCTAACATGCTATCAAGTACGACACCATTTACTCTTGTTATCAGTTAACACAGATAGACATACATCCTCAATCAACAGATATCACAGATCGATCCTACGGCGATAGCCCAAAGTAAGCTAAATCTAGGGTTTAGGTACTTTATCAGGGCTCAGCCACTAGTAGGGCTTGAGGAGCCTTACACGTGTTAACAACTATATACTACGTCTACGATTCCCAGATATATGTGGTTTCTTCGTCCTCACCTGGTTATTCGTTCCAAAATGCTCCTGCACCAACGAACAGCCCTGACCCTCGATCTCACGAACACCCCGAACACGCCTACGACCACCACGAGCACAACACCACCACCACGAGCTCGCAGCTGCCACCACCTCCTCTCATAGTCGCGGTCTCAAGCTCAAAATCACGAGCATCACGAGCGCGGACTTTAACCTGATCATGAGCACAACACATACACAATAGTGTTAGCCCTATGGCAAGCCCAAAAGATCGAAGAAAAAGGTAAAGACTCGAAGAACGCCAAGAACACGAAGAACACGTGTTAGGGATTCGAGTTTACCTGTGGCGAATCGAGAAACTAATCCGCCAGAGTCGTAGAAAGCTTCGTCGCGATTACAACCATGTAGTCGGAATCGCGTTCCGGCGGCTCAATCACCTCTAACCTCAAGCTTCCTCTCTCTAGAACTCAGAACTTCTCTCTCTAACAACCCAGAAAACCCACCAAAATTCATGCAAGTTTGAGAGTAAAAGTGGAAACTCCACTTATGGTTCCTACTATCCACGCTTAAGCGTGGATCACTTTGCACGCTTGAGCGTTCGCATGCTCTAGCGTGGGCTCTCTCCATGCTTGAGCATGGAACCTCGTCCACTCCGCCTGCTCCTTGGCCTGACACGTGTCTCACACCCATCCAAACTCAGAACAGCTGTACAGCGCACTCAGCACGCTGAGGCGTCCGTCTCTTCCCACGCCTAAGCGTCGCAACGCTTAAGCGTGGCGCTCTCCCACGCTTGAGCGTCAAGCTCAGCGAGAGAAGAACTCACAGCTTCCTGACTTCCCAGTTTCTCGTGTTACACCTTAGGCACTTCAAACTCGATTCAAGCCTAGTTCTAAACATCTGACTAGACTTATAACCAACACACCACCCAACACACACCTAAGCGGAGACCCAATTAAGATTATCCATCTTAATTAGGGTTATCGAAAACAGGGATGTTACATGACTCGAGATTGATATTTTGAAATGAAAATGAACGGTGTTTGGTATAAAGAGAAAGTTTGTGATACTTTGTTGAAAATGTTTATAGTGATTATTTACTTTTTGGTATTATTTAGAAATGGTATAAGTAATGTTGAGAAAGTAATTATGTGAAAGTTTATTAACATGATACTTGATTTATGGTTAGTGCTAATTTATCGGCTTGTTTGGTAGACTAGTTTGTATATCCATGAGAATATTATTTTATGTGCTTAATGAATTATTTAAGTATATGTTATAATTATTGTTATAGATCTTTGTATGTGTCCTTGGAATTCGAGGTCGAATTCCTTTAAAGGGGCTAAAATGTAATATCTGGTAATTTTAATAATAATTTTAATGATAATATTTAAATGATGTAATGTTTCTGCAAGTTTTAAAAAAAAATTCGTATAAAGGTTACATGATTTTTTGTTAAATCTGTTTTCAAATAATAAAATATGCTATAATCTAAAAATCCTCTTCGACTTAGGTCCATAAGTGTCATATCTGTATATTTTAATAATTATGATTATGTCAATAAATAATACTTTAAGTGGTAATTAATTTATTTTATGATGTCTAATAATTAAATTATGATATTAAGATACCAATAGGGTAGTGCAAAACTTGACATGTCCTTAACAAGTTAATTAATACTTAACTAGTAAGCTAAAGTTAATTTTTGGGTCTTGCCTATAATGGCCTTTTAGTGAAGGGCATTATTGTCCAATGAGTTAGGGTTTTTTTTTTCTTAAAAGGGAGATGCTCTTCTTTGCCATTTGTCACAAAATGAAGAAGAAGAAAAAAAAAATCCTAGGATTAAGAGAGAGGGGGGTTTGAGCAAGAAGAAGGCAAAAAGGGAGTAGCGTTGGGGGCTTCTACTTCATCTTTCTCCTATTTTGATGGAAGCTTAATAAACATGAGATTTCATCAAAGAGGTGAGGGATTTCTGGTGTTTGAAATGATTTGTTTGTGGTTTTTGATTTGGGCAAAATAAGAAGGGTGTGAATAATTATGTTAAACTGAAAATCTTGTTTACTAATATTTACTATTGATGGAGTTGGGGATGTCCCGGTACTCAATGTGAGTTTTTTTTTTTTTTTTTACACCCTGAATCCCTTGTATGCATATTTATTATTCATGTTCCTTTAGTTATTGGACCGAATTAATGCAAGGTGGGACACTGGCTTTTGCTTGAAATAGTGGACACTGTTCTTTCAATTAGGATTATATCCTTTTGTGCTCTTTGTGGAGCAGAATCGTTGGCTTAGATGAGGGATTGAAGGAGATTTTTTTTTATCCCCTGTAACCTGGCAGCAGCAGAAATCACTGTCTGCATTTTTCTCCTTTGCACTCAGTGCATTTGAAATAGGGGAAGAGTTGCTCCTTTATTAATGTGAACAACAGCAGAAAATGCTTCCCTTTCTTCTTTTCCTTTTTTTTTTTCCAGCCCTTCTTGTTAATTTGCCAAATATCTTGAATGAAGGTAAGATGCTGGATAATGAAAAGTAACGCATATAGTTAGTAATAAGAATTAGAAATTAGAAATTGAATTCTGTGTTTTATGAAGTTTCAAGTACAATGCCTGTATTCACGGTTCAAGATAGGATAGAAATTAATTCCACATGGGAACATGATTGGTTTACTACATTGCAATTACATATTATTTCCTCTGCTCAGAGCTAGTTACGTTGCAAGAAATTGTAATTTAAAGATGCAATATGCTTATATGTGTATATTATAATATATAAGTTGTACAATATTATATGTAGAATTTGTAATTAAACTGTACCATATATATAATATATTTTAGTTGTATCTTATACGTATAATATAATATTATATTATATCCAACACCAGGGTATATATATATCTATTATATATTATAATATAGAATTTGTAATGAGCAATGAAAATATATATGTATGATAATAAGGTTATAACGGGGGAGTGTTAATGAGATGATGGATCATCACGGATGATGGTTTGTGTCCCTATAATTGAATTATGTTCATGGTGTTAATATAAAAAAATTGAAATTTGGGTTAAGGTATTCATACGACTTATGTTAGGTGTTGTATTTAGTTAAGAAGTGTTAAACTCGATTGTTAGAGATATTATTTGATTATTCTTGATTATTACTTGATGTCATGGTTGAGAACATTTTGTTAATTAAATAATTATTTGAGATGTTGATAAATACTCGTGAATATAGAATTATTGATTGTGTTTTGGAGAAGATATATTGATTCTCTTTATGATGGAATTATGGATATGAGGATATTATGGTAAGTGTTAGTCTTGCCTATTTTGATAATATATGTTGAAGGATGTGAATCCATGTGTATATTTATTTTGTGAATATCATGTGAAAGTACTTGATCGAATGGATTGTCAAGGAAAGGTTATGAATCTTTGGGTAGGCCGATCGGGGAGTGGAAGGCTCCGGTTTATAAATATCACCGCCGTGGATGAAGGGACCTTGTTAGATACCCCGGACGTTAGGAGGGATGTTGTTGCTTGCTGGAGGGGGCAGTATCTCCGGGATACAAAATTAAAACTGTCGAGGCGGGGGACCTTAGTGAGCAACCCCAATTGGAACCCTAAAGACTCAATATGAATATGTTTATGCTATGTTTCCCCTTTTAAGCAGGAACATGAGTTATGAAAATAAAATTTATGTGCAAGTCATTCCACAAGTACTCTTCGGATGGACAAGATGTCCACATAGCACTTTGTTTGCTTCTGAAATTATTTGCATATGAATAAAGGCTTGTGATGTGTAACTTTGAGATAATAAACTATTTACTCGATGCTAGAGCTTGTGTGATTGTGTGAATTTATTTACGTACTTGATTTCTGTGTGACTGCATATGCTTGGGGGAATTCCCTCACTGGGTCAGTGGACTCACCCCACGTTTAACATTTTAGCTGCAGGTACCTGTGAAGCCGCCAGAAGCCTTGGATGTCATGTGAATAATGTTGATGGGTTTTCACCCATAGTTTGAGATGTTTTAGTTAGGGCAGGACTTTGTTATTTGTGTTTGTTGTTTAGTCACTCTGATGTATTAGATTCATTATTATTGAAGTTAATGAATGTAATTCTTTTACTTTGGATGACACGGATTTGTATTTGTGTGAGAGGCTGCGAAGGGGAAAAGTATAGGGTTTCCCTTTCGGCCGGTCATGGCTGCGAGATTCGGGTCATGACAGTTTCAAATTTTTGGGTAATAGGACTTGTATTAGTGTTAACCAAGCTTAAGAACCAACCATCCAAAAGCTTGGAACTAAATGAGCTCCCTAACCCTTTTTACTTTTTTTGGCCGAACCTTAGACCACTCTTGGGGGAGGACATTTATGTTTTGATGTTGTTTGTGACACCCTCAAACCCAGTGCCACTTTTGTAACTCAACACACTTAATGAAACGACAAATAAAATTTCGCTGGTTTTACTTTCGGAAAATAAATCATTTGCATAAGCAAATTCTAAAAATCGTGACAAATTTTTTTCTCATTAACCTATAGAACCACCACTCAAGACAGAAGAGAAAGGCTCATATATATATATACATCAACTGAAACTATGGACAACATGTCCCTTTACAAAAGATCAAAGAAAGAACTCCTAAAAAGCTATAAACTAGGCAGCGACAGTCTGGGACCATATCTCTAAAACCTATGGCCATCAGTAGCCGTTAACAGACTACCCAAAAACCGCTGCCTCAAAATTAAGGTCTACACCCTAAGCTGGTCCGACTAATGGAAGCCATTGGACAATCCCCCGGAGGGAGGTCCAATGCTGGAAGCAGGGGAAGAACTCTGGGAACCTACATTCCCGTTCCCCTGTGGATGGGGATTGGAAGCATCTAAAAGATGATCCTCCGGGTCCTCCTGAGGATCCTCCTCAGGGTCCTCCTCCTCCTCCTCCTCTTCCTCCACATCCTCCACTACGTGCTCGCCTGCTACCAACACAAAAGGCCGGGGAGGCGTCTGTGGCGGCTGCTGCTGCGGGGACTGTGCATCGGGGGCGACCGACTCGATCACACCCTGCTCCATAAGGGCCTGCAGCATCAACTCGATGGGAGGGAGAGGCACCTGGATGGTCTCCACTGTACGAGTGCTCTTCCGCGGTCCCGTCTCAGTCGTCCCGCTTATGGTGCAAACCGGTCCGGTGTACGCCGCACTTTCCACCCCTGGGTGGATAACCCACGCGGCTGGGTCTATCCTTCGATCAAATGCTAGGACGCGCATCCCTGAGTGCGCTAGGTGATCTGGCGTCGGCTCCATCTGTAAATACGATACAATATATACCAAAGGACAACCCGTCCAAAAACATGCAAGGGTGAGAAACCAATATATGAATCCATAAACAACAACTATATGCCCAATCCAAACAACAGGTTCATATAATGTAACTCACTAAATCATCATACATCATATAACATGGCATATATCATCAAGTACAAATGGCGGTAAATGCACAAGGGCTTTGTACCCCACAATCAACGTTATCTCCTAAACGTATGCATGGCACTTCCATATATCTCAACTAATATTCAAACTAGATTTCTAGATTTCCGGAAATCCCATCACCATTCGCAATGAGCTGATCAGGCTCTAATGATTATCACCAATATTTGGCCCAAAAACGAGTACTTTGAATCCCATGACACTACGCGATTCTCACATGGGGGCGCAATCAGAAGTACTCCACAAGAATACGGTCATATTATATTGCCCAACTTAAGGCACAATACGTTCCCAGAACACATATGACACCATTGTCCATCAAGGCACAATGTCATGACAAACAAGTCATCTCAGGTTCTCCTTACTTACCAAGGTCCCCCGTTTCACGGCACGTGTGCCCCGCATTTAATGCATGAGAAAACTATCTAGTTTCCGATAATTGATCTTTGTCGCATCAATATTTCCTCGTTGTAGCATCAATGCTAACAACCACCATAATGTCTTAGACTCTTTAAGCCTCAAAAACACATTTTCTCAAAACAGGACACTTAGTCCAAAACAACTCAAATCCCAACATCCCTAACCGATGCACCAGTCAAGGACGCCGGATTCAAGATCATAAAAACGTCCTCGAGCTTACCGGACCACAAAATTTGTCCCTAAGCCGACCGGACCACAAACCAACACGGATCCTTGATCCACGTGTTCTGCAGAATCCTAGAACCCCGACGTCTCGGTTTCTAGTTTCTAATTTTTAAAACCACTTTTCTTGAAAACTCGAAAATCAAAACCCAAATCTCCGATACTTACACAAAGTCATCGAGATCGATTTTCTATAAAACAAAATGTAGTCCACAGACTATTTCTTTTGCTTTCGTTGTTTTTCGGTAAAACACAAACCTTAAAACAAAGCTTGTAAAAACTCCTTTTTTCTTGAATAAACTCAATATAACTTTGAAAACCACATTTCTCAAAAGGGTTAACTTATCAAATTAGGACAATTGAAGGTTTCTAATGCCCTATTTGCTTTTAAACTTCACTTCTCATTATTAGAACACATTTTAGACTTTTAAAGCTTTTAAGTTACACGATGTCGGATCCTAATCAAAATTAGGTCCTCTAATGCCTAAATCCCACAGCAGGGCACATGATACATCCATATGAACATACAGCAAGTGTAACATGCATTCAACCATACCAGCAGTTACATCAATACATATTTCAATCAACAGCAGTCAATCAAGAATACAACCAACATCAGAATACAAACTATTTAAATACAATACAAACACCGATGCAGCACATAGCTGTCGGGAATGGAATTCCTCAGGTTTATCCCCTTACCTCTTGTAGCTTCCAGCTAAACTTTGAACACCCGATCAACTTGTTCACTGTCCCAGCACGCTGCCGATCACTACATACACGTAAAACATATCGGCATTAACTTGCAAAACAAAGATTTCTCCTAATGCACCACCCCTAGGGTTCGGCCCTATTACACTAAAAATAGCTAGGGAGCTCCAAAATTTCTCATTTTCTGGATAACACCCTAACTAAGTGTGACAGCCCTAGATATCAGATCAGAACATCAAAAACCAACCAAAACCCTACCCTACACACATAGGGGGGTTTCGGCCTCTACCTAGAAAATATAGCCAGGGAGATTTCTTGGCTCTAAGCTCTTGGATCATACAAGTATGTCATGAACCTAGGCCATAGAAATTGGTTTAATGCAGATACGATTTTCCTACAATTTTTCATGGATTTTCAAAGATTTAGAGTCAAAAACCTATCATCCTTGATCATGAAAATATGAGGAGAGAAAGGAGAGATTGAGAGAGATAGAGTTGGAATACTACCTCCTATGAAGCTTTCCTCCAAGATTGGTGAAGGTTGCTTCAAGAAAAAGCTCAAAACTCAAGCTTCAAATGAGTTCTAATGGAAGAAGAAGAGAAAGAAGAGAAAGTAGAGAAGATGAGGTAAATTTGGGGGAGGGGGCTGCCGAAGGAAATGGAGAGATAAGGGTGAAAAATTAGATATTTATGGGTTTTATTAGTTTAATAATAGGAGAGGTAAATTGTAATAAAAATTAACCAAGGGCAATTTGGTCAATTCACATCCCGATATTTGGAATCATCCCGACACTGGTATGAATTCCTCACATGACTTGATACAATTTTGGCATGAAAAACATCTGATCGTGGGTCTCGAAAAACCCTAAGACAGCTCGAATCGTCTCCTCGATCGATTATCGGCCCGAATATAAAATATTATTTCTATTTTGGACGTCAGGACACATTTTAGGAAAAAGATAGAGGATCAAATTCTAAGACTAATGGTCTCGTCCGTTAGTCAAGATTAGGTCGTGATAGTAGAAAAACACTATCATCTGAAAAAACATAGATTGGGTTTTTATTTGAGTTTTCGGCCCAAAACTTAACTGAAGGCTCCTACGATTTTATGAAACAAGACTATGATTTTAGTTTTCCCAAAATCGTTTTCTAAAACACAGATAAAAATATAAACTCATTAATTGAGTTTATCATCCTTAGAAAGCACGGAAAATCGGGGTGTTACATTGTTATTTGGTGTTGTTTGTTGTTGAGTATTGAACTGTGTGTGACTGTTTTAGGCGACGCGGACGAAACCGAAACCGGAGCCGAGAACCGTTCGGGAATTTGATTAGAAACTTAGAGAGGTAAAGGGAGGTATTTCATTCTTTGAGTTTGGTAGTCTCATGATGTGATGTTGTTGTTTGATTGATGATTTGAAAATGTGTCTTGAATGAAATATGAAGTTGATGTACTTAATGATGTTTGTACTTGAGTACTTGAATATGCATTGTGGCATGGATGCCTTGAATGAGATATATTGGTTATGTTGATTTGAGATTGGTGTGTGTGTGGGTATATATATATATATATATATATATACTAGCTATGACTCGATAAAGAATTAAAATACTCGAAAACTGGAATCGAAGTTTTGAAAACCGGAATTTTGAAATCAAAAAGGTATTTTGGGAAACATGTAGCTTTATCAAGAAAAAGTAACTTTCTTTTTGAAAAGATATGTCCTTTTAAAACGAAGAGGTGGTTTGAGGAAAAGTTATGCAAGTAGGTTTTGTTTAGAAAAGCGTTTTAAAAAGAGATGGAACCTTTAGAAAAACTGTTTTGTTTACAAAAAGGAGTTTTCCCGGAAAATGCTTTGAAAAAGAAATGTCTTAGTTCAAGGAAATGAAACTGTGTTTTGTTTTTCCAAAGTTGTTTTGTGAAAATAGAACCGAAAGAAAAATGATGAATCTTTAGAGATGAATGCAAGTGACCGAGACGTCGGGCTAGTGTTTTGTGGATTGAGCACTCGGACTTCGTGTCCTGTGTTTTGAATGAACGGGCTTAGAGTCCTTTAAAACGAGTCGTGAGCTATATGCCTCGACGAAGAAAGAATGAACGAAAAAAGAAAACAGAACCTTCTGTGTACATACAAGAAACGGCAACTGTGCCATATGAAAATGAGCTATAACTCAAGTAGTTGAGAATTAAGCCAGTTAAGATCACTCGGTCTATAGGGACATTCTGTGTTTGAAACTCCACAAATGGTCGGTGGCATAGCAACCCCGTGCTGTGGTAAATCGGTTGACCAACACGAATGAACTCAATCAGAGACTGGAATATTCATGATATGGTTATGACGTCGTATCCCAGAACAATTGGAGTTCAGACCTAAATTGAGAGGCCGACTCATGAGAACAATTGTGTTTACGGGGGTGTATTTGCGGCCTATCGCTTGATGAAGGGAAGTAGGAATCTCCGGAGTACATGAATTAGAAAGATGATATTTGAGTCTCGTGCATTATTATAACTCATGATAGTGTTTGAGATACTGTGTTATATGAATAACTGTTATTATAACTGTATTTATATGTGATTGTATCTGTTGTTTGTCGCTTGTGCGGCTATCGTGATAAACTTATAAAAATGAGTATCTCACCTTTGCCTATAAATGTTGGATACCCTGTTGTGTTTTTGGAATACATGTACAGATGTTGATCATAGGTCTCCGCAGACACGTGAGGACTCAGATGACGAAGACTTTTGAAGGAGCTGCAAAGTGGATCCCTCCAAATTCCTCTAGGAATCGGAGCTGACTTTGGGGTTGTATCCCAATGGGTACTTTTAGCCCGACCAGCATAGGAGTCTTTATTTTGAGGCAGTTATATTTTATTTGCTGCATGTTTGTTGACTATATGTCTTTAAGTCTGTAATATATACATGTACCAGACCTAAACTTACGTTATGCTTATGTTTTTATGAACATTAAATATCAATGTTTATAACGTTTATTCCTTTGTTTTGAGTTTGAACTGCTTATGCATGTAGAAAATTTTTAGAACCACGTTTTTGAACGTAGCTAATTAATTACAGTATTTTCCGAAAGCAACCAGCGTTTTATTTTCTTGATTTTTTTCCGCATTTTGAGTTTGAGTATGTAGCACTTGAGGGGGGTGTTAGATTAGTGGTATCAGAGCTGGTCGAGTCTTTTGGGAATCCTTGGGGAATAGGTCTGTTGAGTTTGTGTTGTGTGATCTCTGTGTGAACCTTGTTTGAATTGTTTCTCTGTTGAAGCAATGTGTGTTGACATACTGTTGTTTGACACCCTAGTATTTGACACACGAGCTTGTGTTTCCTTATTAAGGTATGATTGGTTTGCCTTGTAGGGAAACATGAATCTAAGAGGCGGTCGTGATGGAGGTCGTGGCAACGCCAATGATGGTGGTGGTCACGGCACTGCTGATGACAACATTAATCGGGCTATCCAAGCCGTGGTTGATATGGCGGCTGCTGTTGCTCAACAAACGGCTACGATCGCTCAAAAGAACCAACAGAATCAACAAACAGCTAATCTTGCTGCTGATGCCAGAGGGTTAGTCGACTTTCGACGTCATGATCCTCTGCAGTTTCATGGAGACTGTGACCCGGAAAAGGCCGACTTGTGGCTGCAAGAGGTGGAGAAGTTTTTTGTTGTTCTGCACTGGCCCGAGGGAGTTAAGGTGGACTATGCCACATTCCTGTTTCTGGGAGATGCAGAGTATTGGTGGGGAGGAACCAGACAACTGCTGGAAGCCAACAACCAAGAGATCACTTGGGGAGTATTTCGCACCAAGTTTCTGGATAAGTACTTTCCCCAGAGTGCCAGAACTGAGAAAGAGCATGAATTTATGAGGCTATAGTAGAGGGACATGAATGTCGGGGAATATGCGGCGAAGTTTGAATCGCTCGCTAAATATTTCCGCTTTTTCCAAGCTCAACCTGATGAAGACTGGAAATGCGAGTGGTTTGAAGGAGGTATGCGTTTCGAGATCAAGGAGTCTGTGCTACCGTTGGAGATCCGTAACTTTCAAGCCCTGGTGGAGAAGTGCAGAAAAGTGGAAAAGATGAGAAGAGGAAGGGAGAACAAGAGTACTATGGGAGGACCGTCTAGGTCCAGGAACCCGAACTAATACCAGAACCAGAAAGGGAAGCAATCCCCGAAGAAGCCTTATTCCTGACCCCAAGGGAATAGTCAGATACAACAATGTTATTGCCCTGTCGCTTCAGCCTATGGCGGTGGGGGTGGAAATGACCACAACCAAGGCTAAGTACAGAGGTGTTTCAAGTGTAGGAAGCAAGGACACCCAACTGATGAATGCGTGCTGAAGGGAGTTCTATGTTTCCAATGTGGAAAGATAGTAAGACGACCCCACTTACATAGGATAATCCCATTAAAGAACCTATTATATTAACTATCCTTACTCACATTATAATCGTTAGCGCGCCTTATAACCATAAAGCGAAGTGGAGAATTTCGCGCGGAAGCAAAATCACATTTAGCACGCAGCTTATCAGAGTACGTAATTGTAAAACGTAAAACATAAAGATATATATATATCATATACATCAGGTGCCCTATCAGTCGGGCTACAGTGTTAACATTTACATATAGGGTGTCTCGGTACCAACTTAAAGTAAAATACATCAACAACTACTAGATTAATATAACATCCCTCAGGCTAATCCACCGGCCTCAGTCTCGCACGGCGTATCACCCAACTCCTCCGCAGTCGGATCTTCCACCAAGTCTTTTCATATATACATATAGAAGAGACATAAAAGAAAAGACAAGGAGTAAGAAATATTCATCATCATATATATGGGAAAAGGAGCAGTAGCATGGCATACATACATGTATCACATAACATATAGGAATCATACAACACAATAAATAACACAATAAACAATCATTTCCCTAGGCATACGTCACATCCATCTCCAAGATATTTCTCTCAGATCAAACCTCTAAGGAAGGATATTAATCCTTATATGCATGTAAGTATGTCGGCCGATTAATAACGTCCCCATTTGGACAACCCCGTCGGGATCAATAATTCACGTCCACACTTGGACATCCTCGAAAGGATCAATAACGTCCTCAATTGGACCGCCCTTCGGAGGGGTGTCAATAACGTCCCCATTTGGACCGCCTCGACCCGGAATCGAGGGTTTCTCAATAATAACGCGCCCATTTGGGCCGCCTCGTAATCGAGGGTTTCTCAATAACGTCCCCATTTGGACCGCCCTGACTCGCCATCAGGGGTTTCTTAGTAACGCCCCCATTTGGGCCGCCCTCCGAAGGGGTTTCTTATGCGGCATGATATGCATGTGCAAACATTCATTACAGGTTGATGCCGGAATCTCACATCTAGGCACTCAACCATAACCACGATGCCTTGCATCAATATTAAAATCAATATCATGACGCCATGCATCCACGAGCCCACAGCTCCATTAAAATCATAACAGTATCAATTAGAATCACATCGGTATCAACCCGCTTAATGTCATAATCTCATCATATGTTCATCAATTTCATCATATGCTTATCAAGCTCATAGTGTGCTCATCAATCTCATCAGTTTTATCAATCATGTCACATGCTCATTCGTAAACATCCAATCAATCACACTAATAACATATCATAACAATGAGCATGTCAATATAATCAATTAGACAAGTAATCATATCGATCACATAGAGCACATAATCATAATTAACCCTCGTAGATCATCATATAAATCATATAGAACACATATTCACAATCCCATCAAGTATATCAATCATCCATTTAGTATTTGTCTTCTAGCTTAGGGTATAGACTTAGTAGGGTTTAAGGCTCCCCTACACATGTATATAGACTATACTATGCTTGCTTTTCCGATGATAACACTTTCTTCTCCCTACCTGTAGCAAGGTAGCAATTCCCCCGAGCTCACTAGCACCTTTCCACAGTCACACACTGGTGCAATAAACATGTTTAAAATCGGTTAAAAATATCATTCTAAATCGGTTATGGAACCGATGTAGAAACAGATGATGTAGAATGTAAGACCTTTTAACATCAGTTTTTAACCGATGTTGAAAGTTAACTTTCAACATCGGTTATAAACCAAACCGATTTTGAAAGTGCTCATTCAACAGATTAATAATTATTGAAAAAGATCTTTTCATATCGGTTATAATATAGAACCGATGTTGAAAGTTATAATTCAACATCGGCTTGGTCTTGTAACCGATGTTGAAAGTATATTTTCACATCAGTTGTAACTCAGAACCGATTGAAATTGATAGTTCAACATCGGTTCTCTATTGTAACCGATGTTGATAGTCCAATTTTTTTTTTTAAATACTCTGTTTTAAACCAGTGGCAATCCTTAACCCTGTTTCATATATGTACAACCAGAACAATCCCAGCCAAAATAGAATCCCAACAATAACAGAATCCAAATCACTATATACTAAGTAAGCCAAACTATACTTTATTGATTATGCAAAAGTCAGCTTTTGATTCAACAAACTCAACTAATTATATAATGTAATAAATTCAAACTAATTAATTAAATGCATAACAAAGAAACAACAAAGAAATATAACAAATTAAACTAATTAAAGAAATAAAATGTCATCCATAAATTAATGTTCAGAAGTCATCTCAAGAAAGAAGTTTGCCCAACGCTCCTTGATGTCCTTAATGTCCTCTTCAGAGAATGCTTCCGGATTGTCGAAAATCTGCACATTAATTATAACTAATCAACTATAACTATACATAATTAATCTATAACTATTTACAAATGTTATTAGTTAATTACCTCCTTCCATCAATCTGTAATACTCGCGGAGACAATGTTGAACATCCACTTCATGACATAATATCCGCACTCCCAGCCGCCACGTTGCCTATGACACTACATATGAATACACAATTTGAATATATAATGAGTAAAAACATAATAGTAACTATTTTACACTGCAATTGAATCTCGGGTACTAATTAATAAACTACTTACATTAGGGTAAATCCACCTAATAGGCCTGGGCCTACCACCATCCAAAACACGACTTGCGTTCATAGCTCTATCATAATTAAGAAAATATGAATTTAAAGTATGTTATATATTTTAGAGTAATTAATAAAGCAAATGTAGTATAAATTAAATTAATTAAAAGCTTACGTTTCAACAATAAGCTTGATTCTTTCGTCGGCTTCCTTCCCAACGAACAAAAGAAGACCACAACACTCATACCACGACAGATGATCAATAATTGCCAATGTTTACTGCATTTGGAAACAATTAGAGACAAGTCACAGATAATTATAAATCACTAGTAAAACTTGTACTTACAGATGGAGGTAAGGTGCTAGGTAGAACTGTTTTTTGCCTTCATCAAGCACACGTCGCATGTACGCAGTAATCTCATCTGACCTAAGTGTCTCACCTTGAATTAGTTGAGGGTCAAGGAATCCATAAAGATGGAGGTTACCCCTATCAATACACAGGCGATGCAGATACCTAAGATATTGAAATAAATATTAATTATAATAGTTAAAAACTTAATTAGTTAACTTACAAATTAATTAGGTGAAATAACATAACTTACGTGCACCATAATGAGACAACTGTCATGCAAAGCATTTCACTATCAATGCATATCTCCATAATGTCCCTCTGGGGGATATAGAAAGTGTCGGGCTTGCCATCGTGTTCCAAATTTATAAAAGCGGACTCCTTCCCAAGTTTCACGGCAGCTAATGCGAGACGTTCCAGAGCATCAAGTTCAACATCCTTGTCAATACCCTAAACAGCAAATATAGAACATTAGTAAACACGGTTAGGTTATTTCAATTGTAAATAAAAAAAAACTTAACTTATTGAATGATTATATGAATACCTTCGATGAACCAGACGCCACAAGTTTTCTCGGATCCGACCTAGGCCTTTTGGGTCGATGATCTTTTCCATCATCCTAAACAATAGAGGTAAAGCATTAGTAAACACAAGTAAACACAATTAAGTTATTTCAATTGTAAATATAGAAAAACATAAGTAAGTGAACAATTACATGAATACCTTGGCTGAAACAAAAAACCTCACAAGTCTTCTTGGCCAAGGGATGAAATTACCGGGGGCCTGGCCAACTGTAATAACCTCCTCAGTGGGCACAGGGACTAGAGCATCAACATCTAGAACATCTTCAACCACCACCCTCACATGATCATCCTCTAATGTCTGGTGGTGTAAGGTATTTCCCAAGTTGTGTACCCTCCCAAATGCCAACCCGGCGATCATGATGATCATCAACATACAACTCACATTGATCGTCCTCCTTATCAGGCTGATGTGAATGATCATATGAACCCATAGTGCTCACAGGTACAGACGGTTGGGCACCTGTATTTTGCTGGGAAAAACCCATAGATGCCAACTTTGAGAGAAGATCTCGTTTTATTTCTTCTCAAAGCTGCGCCTTGATGGACTCAATATCATCCCTCTTCCGATGATGTGAAGATGGTCCATGGTATTGGGTAATGCCAACACCCCATCTAACACCAAGGACACGGCCTGGGTGGTCCTCTTTCCCAATCGCAATAGCCAAGACATCTTTGCATCCAGTAGACACAAAGGTTCCTTGTGTGCTTTGTTCGTCCAAGGAATCCTACAACATACAATTGTCACATTAATTTGTGTAAGATGATGGATAAGCATGTTACAATTACAATTAGAATTGAATATATACTTACAATCTTTTCAGCAAGAAGACGTGCCTCCTCGGATGTATATTGTCCCGATGGTCCTTGTCAGGCTCTCTTCCATATATGGTGGCGTGGGGGTGGAGGTGGATCAACAACTTCTGGAGGTGGATCAGCCGTAGGATCAGCTTGGGATGCTTGTTCCAAAAGTTGTTTCTTCTTCTCTTCAATCATCTTCCTCCTCAGCTTTTTATATCCCCCATGAGACAAACGATGCGGGTAGAGATTCTTACTCTGGATCTCCTGCGCCTTTTTCCTTTTCTCCTATTATAAATAACATCAACTGAATTCAGTATATTAATAAAATCAATTTGGTTGGTAAAGTTAAACAATATAACTCAAGTTAACCTGAAAGGCGGGATCCAATCGGATTTGAACAAATCTATCCCATGTCTCTTGATCAAGGAACGGGTACATCTCAAGTGGAGATTTGTCTGCACGCCCATGTATGTATTTCCCGCTTAGTTGTGTTTTAAATGCTCTCCAACGCTCACCCGCATACGAAATCCATTTTTTCTTCATACGCTCGGTATCCGGCACTTCAAAGGTGAGCTATATTTACAAAACAAAATGGAGAAATTAGTGTATATGAAAATAATATGGTGAAATAAAATATATACAACCAAAGAGGGTAAAAGTAAAATACCATGATACTATCCCATATCTGATCCTTCATGTTCGTCGGTACATGGTCCCAATCCTCAATAAGTATACTAGCCTTGCTTTTGGCAAGGACGGCCACAAAACTCTTAAACTGATCTTCCATTGGCCCTATAGGTAAGCAATCTCCATCAAACTCAACCCTCATCCTTTGATTACCACTACGGTTGATGGCCAATTTTTTTAATCGTGTGGCGCGTCTACCTTTTTTACTTGTCAATGGGGTATCCGACCCGCTGCGTGTAGGAGGGATGCCCGAGGGATCTGCCATGTATGCCTGTTTATACAAAAAATAATAAACTATGTCAGTAAAGATGGATAAATAACAAATATCACTTTAAACATAACTTACACTATAACTTAACATATAAATATCAAATTAAATAACAAAAAAAACTTAACTTATAATTATCAAGATAAACATAACTTAACTAATAAATATAACTTTAAACATAACTTACACCATGGTCAAGTAGTAATGTTCTCCCATATCCCTTCATGATGATCATCACGAATGGCATGTACATCGTCCGCTTTATTTTCCTCATTGAAAGTAGGCATCCGTGTTGAGAAAGAAGGAGTATCGGAAATATCGAGAGTTGAATCTTGATTTTCCTCACTACCATTATGCATGTTTTTTCCTTGGAGAACCACCGACCACTTTTTGTTAGAAGGATCATGGATATAAAACACTTGTCTTGCTTGGAAAGCCATGATAAAAGGCTCTTCTGTATGACCTACCTTGCCAAGGTCTACCAATGTCAATCCTAACTCATCGGTTTGTACACCACTGTTACTGTCAACCCATTTACATTTAAAAACAGGTACTCTAAATTTAGTGTAATCGACCTCCCAAATCTCTTCAATGACTCCATATGGATGCCATAACGGGGTTTGTATCTTTTGAACTAGAGAAGTGCATAGACTCGGCTACAACCATAACCCCATTGTTTTGCACGGTACTCTTGTCATCCTGGGACTTTGTATAGAAGTAAAACTTATTGATATCGTATCCACTCCAACATATGACATCAAAGTTAGGCCCGTGTGCTAACCATTTTAATGTATCAGAAGCAGTATTATCCTCCGCAATTTGATCTTTAAACCAGTTTAAGAAAGTCTTATTATGCTTGTTCAACAACCATTTTTCGTTCATTCGAGGGTAATTTTGCTTGACAATGGTTTTGTGATCACATAAGTAAGGATTAACCTCATCGGTGTTATTCAATATATACAAATGTGCTTGAAGCACTTCCTCTCAACCCATGCTCTTAACAGTAATACCTCGTGTACCCTTACCATCACATCTTCCCTCATGACGAGACTTAGGAAGCCCTACAAGTTCCGCTTCTGACATGTAGTCTGTACAAAACTCAATAGCTTCTTCTGCAACATACTTTTCAACAATAGATGCTTCAGGACGGTGTGGATTCTTCACATACCCTTTTAGTATCTTCATGTATCGCTCAACTGGGTACATCCACCTTAAATGAACGGGGCCACACAATCTAATCTCCCTCACTAGATGAACAATTAAATGAACCATGATGTCAAAAAATGAAGGAGGAAAATACATCTACAATTGACACAAGATAATAGCAGCCTCAGTTTCCAACTCATCCAGTTTTTGAAGGTCAATGACTTTGCTACATATAGCATTGAAGAATAAGCACAACCTTGTTATGTCATGTCTCACTTTTTTAGGCAAGATGTCACGAATAGCCACTGGTAGTAGTTGTTGCATCAAGACATGGCAATTATGAGACTTTAAACCAACTAATTTGAGATCTTTCATTGAGACAAGCCTTTTAACATTTGAAGAGTAACCCTGTGGCACTTTGACGCCCCGCAGACACTCACAAAAACTTTTTTTCTCTTTTTTCGATAAAGTATGACATGCTGGGGGTAAATAAGTCCGCTTAACCCCTACTGATTGTGGAGCTAACTGCTCTCGTATGTCCATCGCAACTTGATCTAAACAAGCATTGACACCATCCTTTGTCTTGCCTTGAATGTTAAGAAGCGTCCCGACTACACTATCACACACATTTTTCTCCACATGCATCACATCAATACAATGTCTTACATCAAGTTTGCACCAGTATGGAAGATCAAAGAAGATCGACCTCTTCTTCCATATGTTTCTCTCAGTAGCCTTCTTATGGGTCTTTCCAAAGATAATATCCATGTCCTTAACCCGTTGATAAACTTGATCTCCGGTTAAGGCCGTCGGAGCAATTGCATTCTCCTGGCATCCATTAAAAGCTTTTCTCAATCTACGATACGGGTGATCAGGTGTGAGAAATCTTCGATGCCCAAGGTAAACTATCTTCCTTCCATGTTGTAGTTGATGGTAGCATGTGCCTTCTTCACATACAGGGCATGCTTTATGCCCCTTAACACTATATCCGGACAAGTTCCCGTATGCTGGAAAGTCATTGATGGTGCAAAATAACATGGCACGCATCTTGAAAGTCTCATTGCAATACCTGTCAAACAGATCAACGCCTTCCACCCACAGCTTTCTCAAGTCTTCAATCAAGGGACTTAGATAAACATCTAAGTCATTTCGTGGTTGTTTTGGGCCTAAAATCATCATAGATAACATAATGTATTTGCGCTTCATGCACAACCAAGGAGGTAGGTTATAAATTACCAGGAGAACAGGCCATGAACTATGAATACTACTTAAGGTGCCATACGGATTCATGCCATCGGTAGCAAGTCCAAGCCTAAGGTTTCTTTTCTCATCGGCGAAATCCGGAAATAAACTATCAATTCTCTTCCATTGCAAAGAATCAGCCGGATGGCGAAGCTGTCCATCACATTTTCTCTCATCTGCATGCCACCTAATGTTTTTTGCATCATTTACATTAGCGAACAATCGCTTGAACCTTGGAATTATTGGAAGATACCATAACACCTTCGCAGGAGGACCCTTTGTGATCACATCACAATTTGAATCACCATCGTTCACTTTGTAGCGTGATACCCCACACCTTGGACACTCGTGCATCTTTTCAAAGTCATTCCTGTACAATATGCAATCATTAGGACATGCATGTATTTTCTTATACTCCATACCCATCGGACACAATATCTTCTTCGCCTCATAGTTACGGTTCGGCAATGTGTTACCTTCTGGAAGCATGTCTTTCAACAACTCAAGCAATTCGGTGAAGCTTTTATCACTCCACCCATTTCTCGCCTTCACAACTACCAATCTTAACACCGCTTACAACCATGTGAAATTAGAGCACCCAGGATACAAAGGCTTATCTGCATCACTGCACAAAGTATCATACACATTTGCTCGTTGAAATGACTCTTGTCCAATATCACGGATCATGTCCTCTAGTTGATCGTTCATATCTACGCCATCAACCTCCTCTCTTTGGGACACACTTGGTTTGTCTAACAATTCACCATGCCATATCCATCTTGTATAACTCTTACATATCCCTTCACAAATAAGATGCTCTCGTATTTTCTCAGCTTCCAGTCGTCTCTCATTCAAACAATTAACACAAGGACAATAAAACCTTCCATTACTATCGGGAACATTTCTTTTAGCAAATTCTAAAAACTCTTCCACTCCATTCTCATACTCATGACTTGTGCGTCTAGCATCGATCCAATTACGATCCATAACTACAACAACACCAACTTCACTTAGTCCAAGATCTTCAACTCCTTTTTATCACAGGGTATGGCCCTATCCCATTCGAGAAGAAACTTCTTCAACACTCAGTTAACAATTAGTCCTTAACTTTCATGCCCATACTTAACGAAATTTCGGCAGCATTTCCCATCGGTCTCCGACGTACACGACTTGAACGCGGTGACATCCACCGCGACAAAGTGTGCACCCGGAGAACAAAAGGAAATGCAGCAGACCGAAATTTCTTCAAGTATAAGATATGAGAATTAAGGAATAAGTATTAACCAAATGAAGAATAAGTTTTTCCCCAAACTGTCCAACTTGGACAATTCAAGATTCAATACAATGAGTAGTACCTTAATAAAGTACACATTAGCTTATTAATATTGAATCTCAAACGGGAAACTAAGGTTTTGCTAATTTTTTAACACTAAAAGATAATCCAACAGTCCAATCCCTAAGTTAAAGCAGCAAACAAAACATTGGAATAAAATATCTTACTTATGCTCAGAGTGAGGAGATAGAGAGTGATGAGTGAGAGGGCGCTCGAGATGGGTTGAGGCTTGCCTTCACCCTAAATCAGAAACACAAAGCAAAGAGAGGGTTTAAGAGAACTATGAGAGGTGTTTTAATCTAACATTTAAAAACCATTCATGTTAAACTAAAAACCATTCATGTTAAACTAATAACCTGTCCTGCTTCTCTGGTTTGGTTTAATATACACTTAAATAATTTGATTTGAGTTTGTAGCTTAACATGTTTTTCAATCAGCAATGAAGGATGCCAAAGAAGACCGTTTTGTGTACATGAATTTGTCCTGTACTGTTTAATTTGTGTCATTAGTATTGTTGTTACATTACAATGCTTGATCTTTTCGTGATAAGCTTCAATGTTAGATGTTCTTAACTTGGTATGATTATTAAGTATTTTACAATCTGCATATCGAAATTACATTAACTACTTTGTTTTTCCTTTTGCAAAGCCAATACGAGGTGCTGAAAAATATTTTCACTCCTCAAACTAATCTTTTACATTGGAGGCAGAATGATAGTTTCACTCTTCAACCATATCTTATTATGCTGTGAAAAATTGTGTCAGTGGATATGGACAATTGCTTTTATCATCTAGAATTGACTTAATAGCTTATAATGGGCTTGATTGGACCATGGTCTCCTCTATGCTTGCCTAAGTATCACTGCCAGCTCTAAATTAGCGCATCACCTTTCTTTAAATTAGTCAAACATTTTTGTAGTTTATAGCTTTATGTTTCCTTGCATATTTACTCAAGTTGAATCAACCACATTTTCAAACTAAATAGTAAATTCTAATACATTAATACTTTTTCTCTTCCGTTCTCCCTTTAATTTCATAAGAAAATCTAATCAGAAGGAGAAGTGTTTTTCTTCATTAGAATATCACGTATGGATTTCCTGCCAAGTTACATGCCATACTGTAAAACTAATCAAGTTACATGTCATACTGTAAAACTAATCAAGTTACATTGCAAAACCAAAGTAACAGGTAGCAGACAACAACAAAAATGTAGAGAGAAAGAAAGAGAACCTGGGCAAAGTTTCTCCACCGAGGAGAGGGTGAAGCCGTGGTCAAAGTTTGGTACAGAGGTTCAGAGGAGAGGGTGAAGCCGTGCGCGTCTGGGCAGTGTATCAGCGATGAAGGAGCAGCAACGATTTGTGAGGAGAAGGAGAAGGATGAAGGATGGTGCTAGGTTACGGTGGTGAAGGATGAAGGAGAAGGAGCAAACGAGAGAGAGGGCAAACAGTGAGAAGGGAAAGATATAAAAGAATGTTGGAACGTGAAATGGGTTTAATGAAGATTTGAAATCGGTTAGTTAATAGAACCGATTTTGAAAGTTTAATAATGAGATCGGTTGTCAAATAACCGAGTTTGAAAGTTTACTAATGAGATCGGTTGTGTAATAACCGATGTAAATACGTGGCGGGAATAAATAAATAGTTTTTTATTTAAATTTTTTTCATCGGTTGAACTATGTAACCGATGTTAAATGTTTTATACATCGGGTTCTTTCTGAACCGATGTAAATAATTTTGAACTTATTTTCAAAATTGCCACCGCCTCTTTTTTTAAATCGGTTTCTTTTCAACCGATCTAGAAACCTGTTGTAGAATCCATATTTTGCACTAGTGACAGCCTCGTTCCGCCAACGGATAACCGCATACCCATTAGAACACTTGAACACGATCTTAACCTTCACAACAATTCATCATCAAGATTAGTAAAATCAAACAAAATCCATCTAGTTCATAGGAACTAGGGTTCGGCCCCTTGGTAGAGAAAAATGCTAGAAGTGTTAAAATTTGACAAACTCTTGGATTCATGATCCTTAGGCATAGAGAAAGTTAGTGTAAGTCATATTTTTCAAGAATTTGAAACAAAACTCAAGATACATCAAACATAGGGTTTCGGCCATGTCTTAGGAACTTAGGGTAAGAAAGGTTCTTGATCATAATCAATTGAATTCAAGGACATTTAAGCGTGATAGAACTCAAATCAACAATTCTTTAAGTACAATTGAAACAAAACTTCATGATTCCTTCATCTAGGGTATTCGGCCCTCTCCACCCCAAATGAGTTAGAGAGCTATTATGATCACAAGCTTTTAGATTATGAAAGATGACATTGAATCTAGATCATGAAAATTGGTTTGATATCAAAATGATTTTTCTACTAATTTTCATTAATTTTAGAAGTTTAAGTTCAAGCATGAACACATATAGTTTCAATGAAGAAAGATGAAGATCTAGAGCTTAGAGATGAGATCTTTACCTCTTAGATGATAAAGGAGATCAAGTTAAGCAACTTTGCTTCACAAAATTCTTGAAGATCTCTTGAAGAAATGTAGAGAAAATGAAGTGGAAGCTTGAAGCTTTGAAGGTGGAGATGAAGTTGATGAAGAAAGAAAAGTGAGAGAAGAAGAAGAAGAAGGGGAGGGCGTGAGGTCTCTCAATAAATAGGAATAGAGGATGAGGATAAGAATATGGCAAGGACAAAGATAGAAAGATAAGGATAGGATAGACTTAATGTTAGAAAGGATAATTTTCCTTAAGAACAAAATTAGGATTCTATTAAAAATTAACTTGAATACTTAAAGGTTAAGAATGAAGATATGAAGAAAGAAATGTGAGAGGGAATTTCGTGGCTTATATAAAAGGAAAGAATAAGGATATGGTAATTATCACTTAAGGGTAGAAAAGTAACTTTACCTAGGAACAAAGTTGGAATTGTATCAAAAGTTCTACTAGAATTTGAACACTTGAGCTTGAAAAATAAAGTGAAGGAGAAAAAAAAAATGTGAGATAGAATATATATCTATGAATGGCGTGGGGTTATGTGAAGGAAGGGTAAGGATTGTATAAAAATTACTTAAGGGTAAAAAGGTCATTTCCTTTAGGGGCAAAATTGTCATTTTCTACGCCATCATCATTACTATGGTGAGTCACCTATGTGACTCACCCTTTGCCGTTATTAGCATGGTGACTCACCCAGGTGAGTCACTCATGTAATCATTGTGTTAGAGATGGGATAAGGTGAGGTGGCTTTGAAAGCGACCTTACGCTTATCGGTTACCGGTTCCGGTAATCTCGTATGCAGACCAGGTTTCGTTTGAGTTTTCAACCCAAACCTTAACCATAATTCTCTACTAGTAATTTAGAGTCAAATAATATCTGTATTGTATCCAAAAAGTGGATACGTAGAGATAAAATCAAACATCAAACGAGAGACGCGGTTCCTGAGTGTGATGAGTTAGTGGATGAGTCATCGCCTTGACTCATCATTAGTCATGATTACTCACCATGACTCACCATCATGAGTCATCCTTGTCATGATTACTCTTCCCAAAATATCTTGATATTTCATAAAGGAAAGTCCATAGAATCACAATTTTGCCATTGAAATTCAGAAACCAGTAAAAATTGGGGTGTTACATTACTACCCCCCTTAAAAAGAATTTCGTCCTCAAAATTTGACATACCTTTTAGAAAAGATGTGGATACTGTTGTTGCATATCTTCTCCACATTCACAAGTGGCATCTCTTGTTGTAGCATCCCATATGACCTTAACTAAGGGAATTCGTTTTCCGCGGAGTTCTTTCACCCTCTTGTCTTCAATCCGTACAGGCAATGCTTCATATTCCAAGTTCTCTCTTATCTGGATTGATTCAGGCTCTATCACGTGTGATGGATCAGGATGATATTTTTTGAGCTGGGATACATGAAATACATCATGAATATTGGATAGGTTGGGAGGTAAGACAATTTGGTAGGCGACAGGACCAATTCAGCGAAGAATTTGAAATGGTCCAATGAATCTAGGTGTAAACTTTCTTGATTTAATTGCCCTGCCAATTCCAATTTTTGGAGTGACTCTCATAAATATATGATCGCCTTCTTGGAATTCCAAAGGTCTCCTCCTCTTGTCACTGTAACTTTTCTGCCGATCCCGTGCTACTTTCATCTTTTCCCGAATCTTTTGCACTTGCTCCGTTGTTCGCTGTACTATTTCTGGGCCTATCAATTGTTTCTCTCCTGCTTCATACCAACAGAGCAGTGTTCTACACTTTCTTCCATACAGTGCTTTATATAGCGCCATGCCAATGCTCGAGTGGAAGCTATTGTTGTATGTTAATTCAATCAATGGAAGGAAATCATCCCAACTTCCTGTGTTTTCCAAAACACATGCTCTTAACAAATCTTCCAAGGATTGAATTGTTCGTTCAGACTGACCATCTGTCTGCAGATGATAAGCTGAACTCAACCTCAGCTTAGTCCCCAAAGCACTGTTCAAACTTTGCCAAAACATAGAAGTAAATCTCGGATCTCGGTCCAAAATTATACTTGAAGGCACTCCATGCAATCTGACAATTTCCTTGATAGGTAAGAAATGAGCACATTTCGTTAGCCTATCAATGATTACCCAAATTGTATCGCACCTCTTTTACGTTCTTGGTAGTCCAGATACAAAGTCCATTGCGATACTATCCCATTACCATTCTGGGATGTCCAATGATTGCAATAATCCTGCTGGCTTCTGGTGTTCAATCTTTTCCTTTTGACAAAACCAAACAAGACTGAACATACTATGCTACCTCCTTCTTCATCCCCGACCACCAAAACATCTTTTTCAGGTGTTGGTACATCTTAGTAGCCCCTGGATGAAAGCTCAACTTGCTCTTATGCGCCTCCTCTAGTATCACCCTTCTAACCTCGTTATTCTTTGGCACACATATCTTGTCGCCAAATCTCAGGATTCCATCAGTACCCTTCTTAAATTCTACGGTTCTACCTTCTTCCACCATCTAATTCACCTCACGTAGGTATTGATCCTCTTCTTGCTTCCTTCGGAGTAAGTTCAGGAAATCACTAGTGACAGTGATCATTCCTAAACTCATCCTATTTCTAGATAATTCCACATCTAGATTCAGATCTCTGAATTGTTCTAGTAAATCCAACTCTTTCACCATCAAAGCCGACATAGTCAAACATTTCCGACTTAATGCATCTGCTACAACATTGGCCTTCCCTGTATGGTATTGTAAATCAAATTTGTAGTCCTTTATGAATTCCATCCATCTTCTTTGTTGCATGTTCAACTCTTTTTAGTCAAACAGATATTTTAAACTTTTATGGTCGCTAAACACACTGAATTTAGCGCCATAGAGATAGTGTCTCCATATCTTCAATGAAAACGCTACCGCAGCCAACTCTAGGTCATGAGTTAGGTAATTACGTTCATGCACTTTCAGTTGTCTGGAAGCGTAAGCTACCACTTTCTTTTCTTGCATGAGTACGCAACCCAAACCTTGATACGATGCATCACAGTACATATCAAATGGCATTGGTGGATCTAGCAAGACAAGCACTGGATATGTCGTTAATCTCCTTTTCAACTCTTGGAAACTAGCCTCGCATTCTTCTGTCCATTCGAACGCCTTCCCTTTTCTCGTCAATTGCGTTAGGGGTAACGCAATCTTCGAGAATCCCTCAATAAACCTCCTGTAATATCCCGCTTGTCCAAGAAAACTTCTAATCTCGCTTACCGTCTTAGGGCTTTCCCACTTAACTACTGCTTCTACTTTTGCAGGATCTACTGATATACCATCCTTGTTGATTACATGTCCAAGGAATTGTACCTCCTCCAAACAGAATTCGCACTTGGACAACTTGGCATAGAGTTGTCTGTCCTTAAGAATTTGGAGTACAATCCTTAGGTGTTCTTGATGCTCTTCCTTATCTGAGGAGTAAATAAGAATGTCGTCGATGAAAACAATGACAAACTTATCAAAGTATGGTCTAAAGATTCTATTCATATAATCCATAAACACCACCGGAACATTTGTCACACCGAAAGGCATAACTAAATACTCGTAGTGTCCATACCGACTTCTGAAAGCCGTTTTCAGTATATCATCTTCCTTCATCCTTATCTGATGATAACCGGATCTCAAATCTATCTTAGAGAACACCATTGCTCCTCTCAACTGGTCCATGAGATCATCTATCCTTGGCAACGGGTACTTATTCTTGATAGTAACCTTGTTGAGCTGTCGGTAGTCCACACACAACCTTGAACTACCGTCCTTCTTCTTGACAAACAACACCGATGCTCCCCATGGTGAAACACTCGGCCTTATAAACTGTTTCTTCAACATGTCGTCCAATTGCTTCTTTAATTCTGCCAACTCTGTTGGAGACATTCGATAGGGTGCTATCGAGATCGGTCCGGCTCCGGGTACAAGATCGATGGCGAACTCTATCTCCCGTTTGGGTGGCAATCCTGGCACATCATCCGGGAAAACGTCTGAAAACTCACGCACCACCGGCAAAGTATCTAGAATCGGAGTCTCCATGGCTTCCAAGGAAAATAGCACTATACATCCTTCTGATTGTACACTCCCAAAATACGATTACCAGCAGGCAGTAATCCAGATGGCTCAGAAAACGGAGGGTTTTATTTAAACAGTCTAATACAACATGGTTGGCCGAAAGCCAGTCCATGCCTAAGATAACATCATTCTGTTGCATAAGCAGACAGACTAGGTTTACAAGAAAAGATCGGTTCTCTATAATAATCGGGCATTGCAAACAAACAAATAGGGTTGTCAAGGAATCACCCGTAGGTGTCAAAATAGTCAAATCATATGGTAAGGCTGAAATAGATAATTTCAAATGATCCACACACGTTGAGGAGATAAAAGAATGTGTAGCCCCTGAATCAAATAGAACAGATAAGAGTCTCCCAGCTACCAAGCACTTACCTTGTATCAGATCGAGACATTGAGTGGCTTCAGATCTTCTCACAGCAAACACTCTTCCCGTAGTCTTTGGCCTACCCTGCTGGCTCACCACTGGTTGTCTTGTTTCCACATCTTGAATCATTCTGCCTTGTGGTTGAATTTGACTCCCACTAGCATTCCCTTGTCGACATTCGTTGGCATAGTGGCCCCACTTACCACAACCGAAATAGTTGACTCTTGGCATTCGGGGACAGTCTTTCATCTGGTGTTGTCTGCCACATCGAAAACACTTGGACACTCCTGATTGTCCCTGGTGAGTCTTTCCCCTTCCATAGCTTGCTGGTTGTTGATTTGGGCGATTGTAAGGCTTTGCCCTTTGTTGAAACTTTCCTCCACGACCTCTCTGACCAAAACTTCGGACTGGTCCACCACTTCGTACTTGTGCTACCCCCTCTTGATCATGCCCTTCCAGCACTGTACACTTTTCAATCAACTCTGGGAATGATCGAATGCTTAACGGTAGCATAATCCTCTTCAGTTCGGGCCGAAGTCCATCTTCGAACCTTCTACACAACCAATCCTCGTCTGGGTGCACCTGATAGAATTGAGATAATTTCAGTAGTGCTTCGAATCTCATAGCATATTCCCCCACTGACATCTGTTTCTGCCTCAGATTCAGGAATTCTTTCTCTTTCTCCTGACGGACACTTCTTGGAAAATATTTCTCCAAGAAGCTCTCACGAAATACTTCCCAAGTTACCGGTCATCCTTCACCCTCTAGGAGTCTCTGCTTATTCCTCCACCAGGCTTCTGCCGTTCCAACTAACATGAAAGCAGCTTATGTGACCTTCCTATCTTCTCGGTAGTGGATAGCGACAAAAACCTTCTCAATCTCTTGTAACCAAAGTTCAGTAGCCTCTGGGTTGTATTTTCCATGAAATTGGGGAGGATTCCCTTTCATAAAAGCACTTAGTCCGTTATCCACCATCTCATCTCCTCCGATCCGATGCAGTTATTGTTGTCGATTATCCCTTTCTTCTTGTCGCTGCATGTACTGAGCATTCTGCTGTGTTTGTTGCAGCATTGCAGTGGCCAAATCTCGTATGGCCCTCATTGCTTCATTATGCTCTCCACCACTTCCAGTCCCCGAGGCATCACCATTATGGTTGACGTCCCCGGTTTCAGCTGGTGTTCCTCTTCCTCGACCACGTCCTCTAGCCATCTAGCTTCTTGTAAAAAGAAGCTATCAGTTCCAACTCATCAGACATATAATAGCACGTAACAGTTAAACATATCATATGCCTTAATGAATGGAAACAGTTATCACGCGGTGATAACTCCGTGATAACTCGCATATCGGACACTCCACCCAAAAACCCAAAATAGTTGATACAACTCGGTTATCAACCATCAAAATCAGTCCACTTGACTCCATAGTCCGGTATTAGTATCCTTACTCACATTATAATCGTTAGTGCGCCTTATAACCATAAAGCGAAGTGGAGAATTTCACTCGGACATAAGAAATTTTGAACAATAAGACTGATTTTAGTGTTAGGAGTACCTAAGAATCATCCATCCAAGAGATAAGAATTTTGAACATCTCTAGCTAATTTTAACATAGAGGGGCCGAACCCTAAGTGGATGGAAATAGGGGAAATTTGTGTTGTTAGATATTAATGTTTGATTGATTGTGTTGATTGTAGTTGGTGACGAGTATTCGGGCGAATAATCGGGAGATTCACGAACCGGTCAATTGAATTTCATCCGGAGGATTTATTCACCAATAGGTATGGGGGGTGAACCTCATCACACCAAAATTGGTGGAAGTGAAAATGGTTGTTTATGTTTGTGTGGGTGAAACCCTTTTGTTGGGTTCACTACTTTATTGGAAAAGTTCTCTTGGAGAACATGATTTGTAATAATGGTTCTATGTTTAGTAGTTGATGATGATGTGTGATTAGATGAAAAATATTTTCATGTATGTTGAAAAACCACACTTTGATCTCTAGATCAAGTAAGGATTTTTATGCTTGATTATGATGCAATGATATATGATTGTTGTTTGTCATAATATTGTGAGCATTTTTAGCTATGACTTGTCAAATTGGTGAAGCAAAACCTTAACATTTCATTATGAGAGCATTTGGCCTTAGTTAAAAAGAAAAGGAAGAACATGAGTTGTTCTTGAACATTAAAAGTTTTTGAAGTAAGAAAGTATTTTAATAACATATGTTTCAAAGAAAAACAATAAGAGTGATTTTGATCCAAAGATCAAATGGAGTGTCTATATTCAAGTGTTTTACTAAGGTGAAAAATATCTTTTTACTTTAGCCATGGTTTATCTAATTAACTATGTATTTTAAAAATAAAAATGATGAAAGTGATTTCATAAATGTTACCTCAGGTTTTAATGGGATATCACCTTTATTTTCAAACTAAGTTAACATTCATTCTACAAAGTATAAAGAGGACCTTGTCCTCAAGTTTAAACTAATTGAATCATAATTTGAAAACTAAATGAAATTCTATTTTCTTTTACACTAACTTAGATCATGGTTTTACACTAAGCTAGTAAGGAAAAGCCTTTTTAAATTAGTTAAAGTACTTTACCTTAAGTAAGCAACAAAGTTCTTTCAAATCAATGAGTTTTCAATAAAAAGGGTTTTGGTCTACAAAAAGAGTTTTCAACTATAAATCGTAAAGTTTACGCGTAAAAACCTTAAGTTAAAATAATTAACTTATAGTTGAAGACAAGAGATAATTAAGTATGGTATGTGGTGGAACAAGACCATGTACTATACCATTGATGATTTAGTTCATCAATGACTTCATAAGACTTAAGTGAATCAACACTTATTTCATTACTTGAAAATCAAGGAGTTAATATCTTAGAAAGGATCAAAGACTTATCTAAGAGGATTCTCAATCCTTCTTCATAATGCTTAGGACTTGAGACATAATTCATAAGACATAAACACAAACATGAAATGTTTTGGGTTTTGAAACAGTAGTTCAATAACGGACCGGTGATTCGGATCCAGGTCAATCGTTCAATTGTTTCAGTCTTGTGATGACCGTAACGAGAGGGATCCTAAGGCTGAGCAGGTATGGGACTGTACAGTTGAACGAAGGCCTACAAGAATTGTTTGGTTATCATGAGATTTATCCGGTGGATAAATGTTTTATAATACAAAGACGCGTATAGTTCCTAAGGAAGAGAACCTTAGTGAACCTTGAGATTTATCTGGTGGATAGACATTGATTTATCGCATCCGCTCAGTGTAAGCATTGGCAATTCATTGCATGAGTTGTAAGGCCTTGAGCCTAGGAGTTGAGCTTACACCTAGATGTTGGTACGAATCTTACGGTGACGATCTTTTGGAGGTATCAGGGTTGGAAGGGCTGACATGAGACCAGTTGGTGATTCTTCTGTGTCGTGGCGAATCCGAGTAATACACTTATTTCCTCTACTAGATGCCATACTTTTCATGTTTGGTCGAGAGTTTTTTCATAAAGCCAGATACGTGCACGTTACGAATGTTGTAGCATCTTACCCATGGCTAGCACACATGGAACTTGTCCTCCCATTCACTCTCTCCGACACTTTGTTAGCACGCATGGCTGTTGATGATTACATTTATTTGTTGTACATCGTTGTTCTGTTTTTGATAATGCCTTATATTATGCTGCTAATTGTTCAACATGATTTATATTCAGATTTATGGTAAGCATGTTGGGTACGTTGTTACCTGGTGAGTCGTCCCGTTTTTACTTCTGCTATTTTGTGTTGTTGATGATCGAGAATCTCAGCCATATTTGTATATCTTCTCTGCTGGTATTGCCGTTTCTTCTTAAGCAGATGGACGCCACGACGATACAGTCCAGCATTTACTTTGAATCCGGAGGGGGACTCCTTTTGCTGTTTAGTTTTGGCCAGGCTGTGTCAAGTGTCAGTTGTACCTTTTGGGGAGCTGTGACTCCTGAAAGTGAAACAGGGAAACACAAGAAGGGGGTTGAATTGTGTTCCTTAATCGATTTTCGAAAACCCTTTTTTAAAACAAACTTTTAAAGCAGGAAGATGAAAGAACACACCAAAACGATTATAGGCGTTTAAGATACATTGTCTTCAATCCCCAAGTTAGTAATAAATAAAAAACTTAATGAGATAGGGATAGAGAGATTCACACAAGGATATATCCTGGTTCACTCTTTCAAAACAAAGAGCTACGTCCAGTTCCTTCCTTCAGAAGGTTTTTCCACTAAAACTCTTAGCATTTTACACAAGCTGTTTCCAAGTCTCTCCAAGACTACAACTCCAAGTATTCTGTGCCTCTCCATGCAACAAGTATTCTTTTACAGACAAGCCTCTTCAGGCTCAACAAATCCTAAGATATGAGAGGGGTTTTTCTGAGCTTTTTATAGACTCACAACAGTGAGAGTATTACACGAAATTAGCTCTTGACAATCTGTTTACAACTTTACATTGAAAGAATGAGACTATTTACAGATCAAAAACTAGAGAGTGAAAGCTTTAGGGCTTTTTTGTTTGCACAATGAATTCTCTTGAATATTTTCTTGCTTGTGTGTTTGATGAACATAATTTGGGCATAATTTTTAACCCTCATATTTATTGTTTTAAACATCATTTGTGCTTAATTGTTGGGTTTTGGGTGCATTTCATGACTTTGGGTATTAATTGGGCCTAATTGCATTTATAGCATAATTGGCACCTTGACACTGCTTCTGTATTTTGTCCATAGCATTGGATGTAGATACTAGAAAATTGTGATTTTAACTTTGTAGGAAATCTAAGAATATTATCCACAACTTTCGTGAAGAGCTCATGATCAATTTCTGAGAATAAAATTGTCAAATATGGGCTGAAAGTATGACCAAAGGTGCTGTTGCGGGAGTTTGGACGGAGAGCGGTGTTTGGGCCATAACTTGAGTTATAGAGGTCGGATGTACCTGAAACTAAGACCAATTTGAAGAAGACACATTTTGACATAACTTTCAAGAAGATCAAATGACCAATGGATGTCATTTTGATGATGTAATTTGCTTTGGAATGTCAGCCTCCGATCCTGAAGTATCTTGAAGTAATTTGGGCCTAACTTTCTCATTAGAGGTCCAAATGGGGCATTTTTGGTGGCCAATTGAAGCTGGGCTTATGGGGCATGAAGGGAAATATTTAATTTGTTAATTAAGTCAGCTTTAAGAACAGTAGCACGAATTTGAGAGTTATTGGGAGTTTTTCTCTTCTTCTTCTTCTTCTTCCCCATTTTCTAGGTTTTCAATGTATTCCATTTTTATGAGTTGTTTCTCCACAACAATGGAGAGCTAAACTCCTTTGACCAATCCTTGGGTTGACATTGTTATGGGTTTAATTTTGAAATCAAGTTATGTTTTGGTTAATTACATGTGTTAATTTTGTTTTTCTGTTTTCCCCATTTTAATTCTTGATTCTATGTTTGTTTGCTTAAATGAATTGGAGTCTTGGATTTATGAGTTGATGGCTTCATTGATTCGTTTTTCAAAAAGGGGGAAAATAGTTACTAGGTTTATGCATTGAAGGTGTTTGATGAAATGCCTAGCTTGATTGAATTTCAGGTTTAATGTTTAGGTTTGGTTTTATGAATGCTTAATTCGTTTACCTTAATTAATCAAACTCTAGATGCTTTTCTACTAGGAAATTCGTGGGTTCCTTTTATGCTTCTAATTGGAATTCGAAATGAAGGGCTTAATTAACATATGTATGTTCTTTAGTGATTAAGGATGAATTAAACCTGATAATTGTTATTCCCTTGGATTGGTTGTCTTTAAATATCTATTTTCAGTTTTTAACAGCTTCTAGTGCTTTAAATTTCAATTTATAATCTGCAAACCCCCCAACCTTGTAATTAGCTTGCTTAATTTGATTAAATATCTGAGTTGGTCAATCGGGAAACGATTCGAGTCAACACCCTTGCTACTTTAAGGTTGTTATTTGGTTTCATTAGTTTTGGTGGGTTCGGCACTCGTCAAAAGTTTGGCGCTGTTGCCGGGGACCATTCTTAGTTATTTAATCGTTTTAGAGTTTCTTTTTATACTAATCCCTAACCTGTTTGCTCATTTTTTGCTGTTTGAGTTGTTTGGATGGCATTTCGGTAATTACCTGCTGTCAGACAAATTTTGTGCTCGAATTGCCTTCATATTTGACCAGAAAATCCTGAAAATATCAAGGATTAGAAGTCTCGATAGTACAAAGTACGTCGGGATAAGCTCCTCCAGATCCCAAATTCCATCGTTTAGACCATTTTTCTAATTTTTTAAGTATTTTACTATTTTTAAAAAATCCAAAAAAATTTGTGTCAGTTACTCCTGTTTAATGGAGATTTACTGTGCTGTTTTATATTTTTTTTGAAATTTTTTGATGTGTTTTTTCGATTTTCAAATCATTTCGGGTAGTGTAGAATTGTATATGTCCTGTTGTTAAGTTTTTAGGCTAAACTGAGTGATTGTGCTTACTTGTTTCACATTTTGCATGAGTACTAGATCTATTAGGTCCAATATTGATAACCACTTGATTGATTTAGACCTTGAAGTAGAGAGAACATTTCATTCACTTGCTAGAGCTCATAGGATTGCATCTCAAATTAGACTTGGACCTGAAATTGAATCTGATTCTAGTAGTGATTTCGCATCTGTTGGTGATATTGTTCCTGAATATATATCTGTAACTGACTCTGAACCACCAAACATGGCTGATAGGACTTTGAAAGAACTTGCTACTCCTGATGTTGCATATCAATATTTAAATATCCAATATCCTGATCTTGATAAACCTTGTGAACTAAAATGTGGATTAATACATCTGTTGCCCAAGTTTCATGGTTTTGCAGGTGAGGATCCTCATAAGCATCTCAAGGAGTTCCATATTGTCTGTTCAACCATAGGACCACCTGGTGTACCTGAAGAGCATGTCAAGCGGAGAGCCTTTCCTTTCTCCTTTGCTGATAAGGCAAAGGATTGGCTATATTACCTACAGCCTGGTAGGGTTACTTGCTGGAATGACATGAAGAAGTTGTTCTTAGAAAAATTCTTCCCTGCCTCAAGGACTGCAACAATGAGGAAAGAGATCTGTGGCATAAGACAATCGAATGGTGAGACCTTGCATGAATACTGGGAGAGATTTAAAAGATTGTGCGCAAGCTGTCCCTACTATCAAATTAGTGACCAATTACTGATTCAGTATTTTTATGAGGGCTTGTTTCCCATGGATAGAAGTATGGTTGATGCATCCTCTGGTGGTGCCTTAGTAGACAAGACCCCTGCTACTGCACGAAATTTGATTGAGAATATGGCAGCCAATGCACAACAGTTTGGTACCAGAGTGGATGTTCAGACCAAAGGAGTTAATGAGGTGCAAACCAGTAATGCTGACCAACAGAGAATGGAAAACAGATTGGAGGAGCTTACTTCATTGGTGAGGCAATTGGCCATTGGACAACAACAAAACCAGAATGCAACAACAGTATGTGGCATTTGTACCTTACCAGAACATTTTACTAATGCATGTCCTACACTCCAAGAAAGTGCCCCCATTGATCCACAACAAGCTTCAGTGAATGGTCTCTTTCAGCAGCAGAAATATGATCCCAAATATGACCCATTCTCTCCCACCTACAATCCGGGATGGAAAATTCATTCCAAGTATGGCAATGCACCACAACAAGCATATCAGCAACAGCCACAACAGTTTTGGCATCCATTCCAACAACCATTCCAGCAACAATGGAGGAAGACATTTCAACCTCCAAGATCACAAGTGCAGTAGCAACAACAATCCAATGAGCCATCATCTTCTTCTAATCAACCGCTTTAGAGGACTTGGTGAGGCAATTGGCGCAAAACCAGATTAGATCAGAGGTCACCATGCAGAATTTAGAGACTCAGATAGACAGTTGGCTAATTCTGTTAGTCAATTGCATTCCCAAGGTTCAAGCCAAATACCTTCCCAAACCATTCCAAATCCAAAAGGAAATGTGAGCGCTATAACATTGAGGAGTGGTAAGGAAGTCGTTGAGCAGAAAACTTTGGACAAAGAGGTTGATTCTGAAAATTATAAAAGTGCAGAACATGCAGAAAAATCAGAAAATGACAAAGAGTTGCAGAACAATGCAGAACTGGTTGAGAATTCAAATAAGCAAGCTGAAACTGAAATAAAGATTCTCTTCCCTTTCCAAACAGAAAGACTCAAGCAAAAAGAGTGGTTTAAACAGAATTGGATAGGGAGATTATGGAGACCTTTCAAAAAGTGGAGATGAACATTCCTCTCTTGGAGGCCATAAAGCAGATTCCCAAGTATGCCAAGTTTCTAAAGGAGTTATGCACTCATAAGAGGAGGCTAAAGGGAAATGCAAAAGTGAGCATGGGAAGAAATGTTTCAGCCTTAATACAACCACATTTGCCCCCAAAATGCAAGGATCCGGGCACTTTCACCATCCCTTGCACCATAGGCAACAAACAGTTCACACATGCTATGTTGGACTTGGGAGCCTCCATAAATGTCATGCCAAAGTCAGTTTACACTTCATTGCACATTGGAGAGCTTAAGCCCACCGGAATTGTCATTCAACTAGCAAATAGGACCACGGCTCAACCTGCAGGAGTGATTGAGGATGTACTGGTTAGGGTAAACAATTTAATCTTTCCAGCTGATTTTTATGTGTTAAATATGGAAGATGAATCAGTTGATACCCTTCCCCCATTGATCTTAGGTAGGCCATTTTTGAAAACTGCAAAAACTAAGATTGATGTGCATGCTGGTACCCTTTCCCTGGAATTTGGTGGTGAAATAATTCAGTTTAACATATTTGATGCCATGAAATACCCTGTGGAAGATCATTCTGTGTTTCATTTGGATGTTCTTGATTTGATGGTTGATATATACATGTTGATATGTTGGCTGATTTTCTTGAGCTATTAGAGTATGATGATACAATTGCTTGTGATGATTGTGATGCATGTTTTGGACTTTTTGCTGATAAAGAAAATGTGAAGTGTGATGCATGTGCTGAAATTTTTACATATTTATCATGTGATGCTGATACTGATGTTGACATGCATGCTGTGCTTGTTGTTGATATGGATTGTGCTGATAAATGTACTAATTTTATTGACTCTGTTGGATATGATGATGTTGTTTTGCAAGATTGTGCACAAATTTCAGGTGATGTTGCTGCAAATTTAGCGGACTTGATTTCAGTCCCGAAATTGGTACCATCTATCCAACAACCACCTTGCATTAAACTGAAACCCTTGCCTGAGCATCTGAAATATGTGTTCTTTGAATAAAATGAGAAGTTGCCGGTCATAGTAGCCAAACAATTGTAGCCTGAACAAGAAGAAAAATTGTTGAGAGTTTTGAAACAACACAAAAAGGCAATTGGATGGACACTTGCTGATATTCCTGGTATAAGCCCCTCCACTTGTGTGCATCGAATTTTATTGGAGGAAGGGGCCAAACCAGTGAGGCAACCTCAGAGGAGACTTAATCCATTGATTCTGGAAGTTGTGAAGAAAGAGGTGAGCAAGCTGCTGCAAGCCGGTATCATTTATCCGATCTCGGATAGTCAGTAGGTGAGTCCGGTGGAAGTTGTCCTAAAGAAGACGGGGATAACTATGGTGGTTAATGTTAAGGCAGAGTTGGTCCCAACAAGAGTCCAGAACAGCTGGAGAGTTTGTATTGACTATCGGAGACTCAACCAGGCCACCAGAAAAGATCATTTTCCATTGCCTTTCATGGACCAGATGTTGGAGAGACTGGCAGGCAAGTCACATTACTGTTTCCTTGATGGTTTATCGTGCTACTTTCAGATTTGCATAGCACCCGAGGACCAAGACAAGACCACTTTTACTTGCCCGTTTGGTACACTGCATGGAAGTATTTATGGATGATTTTACAGTGTATGGCTCCTTATTTGATGCATGTTTAGATAGCCTTGCTAGGGTGCTTGATAGATGCATTGAGACTCATCTTGTTCTTAATTTTGAAAAATGTCATTTCATGGTTGAACATGGTATAGTCTTAGGGCCTGTAATTTCTAGTAAGAGCATTGAGGTTGATAAATCCAAAATTGATGTTATTGCCTCTTTACCCTACCCCACTTGTGTGCGGGAAGTGCGTTCTTTTCTTGGTCATGCAGGGTTTACAGGCGTTTCATCCAGGATTTTAGCAAGGTTACGCTTCCATTGTCCCGACTCCTCCAAAAGGAGATAGAGTTTGATTTTGATGCCTCTTGCAAAGAGGCTTTTGAACAGTTGAAGATGCATTTGACTTCTGCTCCTATCATTCAACCTCTGAATTGGGAGTATCCTTTTGAGCTGATGTGCGATGCATCGAACTATGTGGTTGGAGCTATCCTTTCATAACGAGTGTGCAAGAAACCTCATGTCATATCTTATGCTTCTCGTACTTTGGATTCGGCCCAAGCCAACTACACCACCACATAAAAAGAACTCTTAGCCATTGTTTTTGCCTTGGATAAATTCAGACCATATTTGTTAGGCACTAAGGTTATTGTTTTCTCTGATCATGCGACTTTGAGGTTCTTGTTGAAGAAGGCTGAAGCGAAGCCTAGATTGATTCGGTGGGTGTTGCTCTTGCAAGAGTTTGACATTGAGATAAAAGATAAAAGTGGAGCTGAAAACTTGGTGGCTGATCATTTGAGCCGCATCCCACAAGCCATGGAGACTCTACCTACTCGAGAGATCTTCCCTGATGAGCAGCTTTTGCTGCTCCGAGGTATAGATCCTTGGTTTGCTGATTTGGTGAATTATTTAGCTGCATCTGAGTTGCCTGATTGTCCTAAACATCACATTGATAAACTTAAGAGTGAAGCTAAATATTACATTTGGGATGATCCTCACTTGTGGAGATTGTGTGCTGACCAAGTCATTAGGCGTTGTGTGCCTGATCATGAGTTTCAGTCCATTTTGAATTTTTTTCATACTCTTGCATGTGGTGGTCACTTTGGTCCTACGCGCACTGCTAGGAAGGTTCAAGATTGTCATTTGTATTGGCCCAATTTATTTCATGATGCACATGCTTATTGTAAGAATTGTGAACAATGCCAAAGAACTGGTACTATTTCACGTAGGAATGAGATGCCCCAACAACCCTTCTGTTTTGTGAGATATTTGATGTTTGGGGCATTGATTTCATGGGTCCATTCCCTAGTTCCTTTGGTTTTGTATACATTTTGTTGGCTGTTGATTATGTATACAAATGGGTGGCGGCTAAGGCCTCCAAAACTGATGATTCCCATGTTGTTGTCGATTTTGTTAGATCAAATATTTTTTGCAGGTTTGGCATTCCAAGGGCCATAATTAGTGACCAACATTCGCATTTTGCAACAAAACCATGGGTGCCCTGTTGAAGAAATATGGTGTGGTGCACAAGGTCTCAACTCCCTATCAGCCCCAAATAAATGGGCAAGCTGAAGTGTCAAATAGGGAGTTGAAGCAAATTTTGGAGAAGACCGTGCAACCAAATAGAAAAGATTGGAGCAAAAGACTTGAGGATGCTTTGTGGGCTTATAGGACCACCTTCAAGACACCTTTGGCGATGTCTCCCTTTAGGATTGTCTTTGGAAAGGCATGCCACCATCCTGTGGAGATTGAGCACAAGTCATTTTGGGCGGTGAAGCAATGCAACCTTGACTTGAGTCAAGCGGGTTCCCAAAGAAAGCTCCAACTTCAAGAACTTGAGGAGCTTAGATTGGAGGCATATGAGAACTCCCGGATATACAAAGAAAAGACCAAGTTGGTTCATGATAAGTTGTTGCGAAAGAAGGAGTTTCTCATTGGTCAAAAAGTTCTTCTATATAATTCCCGCCTCAAGTTCATGCCCGGTAAGCTTCGTTCTAGGTGGATTGGTCCTTTCATTGCTGTTAATGTTTTTCCTCATGGTGCAGTTGAGATAAAGAGTGAGGCCACAGACAAAGTGTTTAAAGTCAATGGTCATCGCCTCAAGCACTTTTATAAGGGAGTAACAGAGGACACAGTGGAGGAGCTCCACTTGCTTGATGCGACTTACTTAGATTGATAGGGAGGTTTCTTACCTCTCTCATTTTTTTTTAATTTTACTTGTCCTGTTCATTGGTTTTGAACTTCACATTGAGGAAAATGTAGAATTTAAGTGTGGGGGGAGAAATGCTCTAGTGTCTGTTTCTCCTGTTTTTAATATTCTGTTTTGCTGTTTCCTGTTTTTAATTTTCTGTTTTGCTGTTTGCTATTTTGCTGTTTTTGTTGTTTCTGCCGTTTCTACTATTTTCTGTCTTACTGTTTTTGCTGTTTTTTTTCCTGTTATTTTACTGAACAAAGAAAAAAAATAGAATAAGTGGTTTTTGCTTTCCACTTGGAATTTTTAGAGTTATCAAGATTGTGGGCTTGAATCAATTGAAGTGAAAAGAGTCATGACATAAAATGTCTATCTTTTGATTTTGACAAGTTTGGTGATGAACATTGAATTGATAAATTGAGTTTAATAGAAACAGATACCTTATAAGATTTTTGAGCCTATACACTCTCTTCATTCTTGTGTGATTTTCGTTCATGGATTTTGTTGCTCTAGAACTTGCTTTGATTCTTTTTTTGAGGCTACATTGTGTATGCACATATTAACATGATGAAGGCATTTTTGTTCTCGTTTAGCCACTAAGCCAAATAGGCACCTTGCGGTTTTCCCATTGATTTACACCCTTGGGCCTTTTGACCATTCTTTGTTTTTGAGCTCATTACAAGCCTAAAAGTGAAAAACCATGTCTCTAGCTTACCTTAGGGAATAGGGGAACATTGGGAAGCTTTTGAACAAGTGTGGGGGAAGTTGATTTTTGTTATGCAAGTGTTGATGAAAAGAAAAATAGAAAGAAAGAAAGGAAGGAAGGAAGAGTTACAAAGAAAAAGAAAAAAAAAATGTAAAGCTATACTTGTCTTAAAAGAAAAAAAGAAAAATGAAAGAAAAGAGAAAAGAAGAAAAGAGAAGGAAAAGAAAAATAAACACAAGGGACGGAAGGAATTTGAAAAAAAAGAGTTGCTTGGTTGTAGGGTGCATTTGGATGCATTTGATTTCATGTGAATTTTGCCAATGTTCCTCCATTCTCTTTGGTCTTAACTTGCCATATCCATTCCATTCCTTTACCTGACCACGTTACATCCTTGAATAAAGTCTTTTTGATTTTTGTGTGCATGTGCATGAGTGGTGGAGAATGAGAAGATAAGCAAGCTTATGGTAGTACCAATTTTCATGGATTGAATTGAGTGAACACTTGAGGGATTGAGAGTATGTCATGTGAGGTTCTATCATTCTTTGTTTATTCCTTTCAATAGGATTTACTTTGCTTCATGGATGTTGTGATCTCTTGAATCTTTGGTTGTTCTTCTTGCTCATATATTCTTGCACTCTTGAAAATCTTTTGGAAGTGAATCCTTGTTTGTTGTCCCATGTCCTATGCTTTGATATATTTTCTGTTTTACTCGAGACGAGCAAAAGCTAAGTGTGGGAGTATTTGATGAACATAATTTGGGCATATTGTTTAACCCTCATATTTATTGTTTTAAACATCATTTGTACTTAATTGTTGGGTTTTGGGTGCATTTCATGACTTTGGGTATTAATTGGGCCTAATTGCATTTATGGCATAATTGGCACATTGACACTGCTTCTGTATTTTGATCATAACTTTGGATGTAGATACTGGAAAATTGTGATTTTAATTTTGCAGGAAATCTAAGAACATTATCTACAACTTTCGTGAAGAGCTCAAGATCAAATTCTGAGACTAAAATTGTCAAATATGGGCTGAAAGTATGACCAGAGGTGCTGTTGCAGGAGTTTGGACAGAGAGCAGTGTTTGGGCCATAACTTGAGTTATAGAGGTCGGATGTACCTGAAACTATGACCAATTTAAAAAAGACACATTTGGCTATAACTGTCATGAATATCACATGACCAATTGATGTCATTTTGATGGTGTAATTTGCTTTGGAATGTCTGCCTCCGATCCTGGAGTATCTTGAAGTAATTTGGGCCTCACTTTCTCATTAGAGGTCCAAATGGGACATTTTTGGTGGCCAATTGAAGCTGGGCTTATGAGGCATGAAGGAAAATAGTTAATTTGTTAATTAAGTCAGCTTTAAGTACAGAAAATAGAGACAGAACAGTAGCACGAATTTGAGAGTTATTGAGAGTTTTTCTTTTCTTCTTCTTCTTCCCCATTTTCTAGGTTTTCAATGTATTCCCTTTTTATGAGTTGTTTCTCCACAACAATGGAGAGCTAAACTCCTTTGAGCAATCCTTGGGTTGACATTGTTATGGGTTTCATTTTGAAATCAAGTTATGTTTTGGTTAATTACATGTGTTAATTTTGTTTTTCTGTTTTCCCCATTTTAATTCTTGATTGTATGTTTGTTTGCTTAAACTAATTGGAGAATTGGATTTATGAGTTGATGGCTTCATTGATTCGTTTTTGAAAAAGGGGGAAAATAATTACTAGGTTTATGCATTGAAGGTGTTTGATGAAATGCCTAGCTTGACTGAATTTCGCGTTTAGTGTTTAGTTTTGGTTTTATGAATTCTTAATTCGTTTAACTTAATTAATCAAACTCTAAATGCTTTTCTAGTAGGAAATTCGTGGGTTCCTTTTAGGCTTATAATTGGAATTCGAAATCAAGGGCTTAATTAACATATGTATGTTCTTTAGTGATTAAGGATGAATTAAACCCGGTAATTGTCATTCCCTCGGATTGTTTGTCTTTAAATATATGTTTTCAGTTTTTAACAGCTTCTACTGCTTTAAATTTCATTTTATAACCTGCAAACCCCCCCTAACCTTGTAATTAGCTTGCTTAATTTGATTAAATATCTGAGTTGGTCAATCGGGAAACGATTCGGGTCAACAACCTTGCTACTGTAAGGTTGTTATTCGGTTTTATAGTTTTGGTGGGTTCAGCACCCGTCAGTGTTCTCTTATTTTCTTCTTCATGAGAGTGGTCTCCTTATAGCTTCGACTTGACCTTCTGATTTCAAAATATTGGGAAAACTTTTCCGTTTAGACACAATCAAATATCCGTTAGGCACAGATCATTTGCCAGTTGTCCTTCGTTGTGTATTTTGTCCTTTCAGAATGAGGAGGTAGTAGCAGCTTGAATGGTAGCAGACTGATTTTGCTTTTATGGCCTACAAGCGTTTTGCTCTACGTGATTCTTTGCTCTATGTGATTTGCTTTGTACGACGTTCGTGCCTTCTTTTGTCTTTATGTGAAAAACATATTTCCTTAAAACCATTTAAGACTTTCGAATAACAGAGTGCCACGTCATCTACCAAAAGTAGTTAGTGGACGCACATGCAAATATAGAATTGGACGCACAGATATTTGGACGCGCGGATAATTGGATGCATAAGCATTGAATGTAATTGGATGCACAGAATAGACAATTGGACGCACAACAGGTATAAACAGTTGGACATTCAGTGAAAACATTTGGACGCAAAATACTGTAAGATCACTTTACCACAGAATTTCTTTGGACGAAGATATTGCAGTGAGCTTTTGTCTTTTAAGAGCTAGGTGAAACTTTAGTTTTGGAGAACCATCTGAAGTCAGAAACATACAAAAGGTCTTTTGACCTTATGGACTAGGATAAACTTGACTTCCAGTAATTTCAATAAACATATAACAACTTTGTTAATCATTAAAACTTTTAGGGTCATTAGTCATTACTGTTTTGGTTCTAACAATTTCCCCCTTTTTATGATGACAAACATTATTATGAAGCATATTTTTTGAAACAATTTAGACAGTATTTTGCATTTATAAAAGGCTCCCCTTGAGTTTATGCATTTACATATTGAAGACATAACTCAGAACATCAGAGTAAAGACATGATATATAACCAAATTTTCAATTCATTTCATATATTTAAAAACATTTCATTACATATATTTTATCTCCCCCTGTTTGTCATCAGACAAAAAGGGATAAAGGGAGGGTACAACATCATTGTCAGCAAGAGATAAAAAAAAAAAAGACGCAAGGAGATGGAGGAGGAAAGTCAGGGAAGACGCGATGAAGATAGGAGAATAACTGAGCCATCTTTCGATCCAACTCTGCAGTGACCCTAGCTGAGATTCGATCTACTAAGTAGACAACAACTTCAGGAGACAGACCAAGGGGTAGAGAAGGAGCCGAAACTGGAGCAGGGCGAGCTTCTTCAGCTGTAGAAGAATTGACATCTTCCTCATCAAGATGTAGTTCTACCGTGTTTCCAGACAGGGTGGAATCAGCATCAAGACGTTCAGTGTGCTGAACTGAGCTGGCTTCCGCTTGGGAAAAAGGAGCAGAAGCTGAAGCAGGAGAATTATCCAGTGGAACCTCTGAAGATGTAGCTTCTTCATGAGAGTACCATGGAAGCAGAAGAGCAGGAGGAGGAGAAGATGATTCCGGGACCTGTGATGGAGGTGAGAGAGTGGGAGATGGGGGTGGGGAAGTGGATTTTTATGGGGAGGGAGTGGAGGTTGAGGAGTCTGGGATGAGAATTTTGGGTCTAGGTGGCCGTTGGGCTACGTTTTTTATTCGGATTGGTTTTGGTGGAAGAGGGATGGACGCAGAGAATTTAGGATTTGGGTCAGGGATAGAAGATGGTTCTTCAAAAGGAGTGGAGGGTACAGAAGAGACAGAAGGGTTGGGTAAGGTTGAGGGTGTTGGAGATGGAGATACCTTACTTTTCTTAGCAAGAAGAAGGGCAATAGGAACATCATCCTCATCAACTTCTTAGTCGTCTTCGTCCACCAGAATCTTCCTCTTTCTGTATCTAGGTTTAGAGGAACCAGCTTCTAGACCCGCTTGAGAGGATACATGAGCCTACTGCTTTAAGCCTAAATCAGCCTTAAGCAAAGGACCATGAATCTCTTCAACAAATGGAAGTACCACACCATTGAGTTTGATGAACTTTTCTCCATGGATGGTGTAAGCAATACCTTCCATCATTGAGGCGAACTCCAGGCTCGGCTTTTCCTCAAATTCTTCGAACACGTTTTGAGATGTAGCCTGAGTGGACGGATCAAAGGAGAAAAGAGGAGGGTTTGCAACGATTTGAGTCTGAAGCTTCCTTTTCTGATGACGGTGAAGATCGTCCAGGCGAGGATCTTGAGTTGAAGTGGTCTCAGCTTTATCAAACGCCAGCACAGTTTTGAGTTGCATTTTGGAGAGATTTGCCTTTCCAAACATAGGGCAGCTCACTGTTTGATAGGAGGTTCTGATGCTAGGATGAACTTTTTGTAGCATGAGTTAAACCCCTTGACTTTCAAAGACACGAGAGAGAAGGATTCATATGTAATGGTCTTCACAGAGATGACATCAATGCATGGCTGTTGATGATTACATTTATTTGTTCTACATCGCTGTTCTGTTTTTGATATTGCCTTATATTATGCTGCTAATTGTTCAACATGATTTATATTGAGATTTATGGTAAGCATGTTAGGTACGTTTTTACCTGGTGAGTCGTCCCGTTTTTACTTCTGCTATTTTGTTGTGTTGATGATCGGGAATCTCACCCATATTTATATATCTTCTCTGCTGGTATTGTTGTTTCTGCTTGAGCAGATGGACGTGACGACGATATAGTCCAGCATTTACTTTGAGTACGGAGAGGGACTTCTTTTGCAGTGTAGTTTTGGTTAGGCTGTGTCAAGTGTCAGTTGTACGTTTTGGGGAGCTGTGACTCCTAGTACTTATTATCAGCTAGGCTTAGACCTATGTCTGTATATAGTATTGTTTCTATTTCTGTATGTAATTCCTTATTACTTCTAGAAATTCGTGGTGAACCTAAGTTCGTTTATTATTACTTATGGTTGACAAAGAATTGAACATAGGGATAAGAGGATAAACACTTAGGTAGCTTGGTTGACAGGATAGGTCCTCAAAGGAAACATGAGGGAGAAGGAAGTTCTTACAATCCAACGTGCTTCAATTATGGCAAAAGGGGCCACATTAAACCCGATTGTCATCAAGGACAAAAGAAGTATGAGAAGGACGAAAAGAAGCCACAAAAGGATAGAAAAGGAAGAAGAGCTTACATTGCATGGGAAGACAATGATATGAGCTCATCAGACGAATCAGACAATGAGGAGGCAAATCTGTGCCTCATGGCCAATCATGAGAAAGATGAGGTAAATGATTTTGAACTTGAAATCGGATTGTCATATAATGATTTACTTGTTGCATGTGAAGAATTAGATGATGAAACTATGTGCCTTAAAAAAATTGTTTTGTCATCAAAGAAAACCATCTCTAGTCTTGAATCTAAAATTGATCTTTTGAATACTGAGATGGATACCATGAGAGAGAAACTAACTGCTTCAAGAGAAACCTCATCATGCTCATATTGTGAAAACAATAGAAATGAAGTTTCAAAATGTAGTGAATGCAATGTTTTGAAAACCAAAATTGAAGATTTATACAACACGCTTGCAAAGTTCACTAGTGGAAGAAATAACCTAAATGTACTCTTAGGAAATCAAAAGGGGATGTATGACAAAGCTGGTCTGGGCTATCACCCTAAATTGCATGAAAAATCCTTCAAGAAATTCTTTAGTCCAACAAATACGTCTTGTAGTCCTTTTGTTAAATGCTTTTATTGTGGTAGAAAAGGGCACACTGCTTCTATATGCAATGCTAGAAAGAAAGGGCAATGAGCCCAAAAGTTAAAACTTAAAAATATTTTGTAGGTGTGCTTGAAAGCAAAGGACTCGAACTGTAATCTTGATAGTGGATGCTCCAAGAACATGACGGGAGACAAAAATAAGTTCTCATCCCTCACACCCAAAAAGAGTGGCTATGTCTTCTACGGTAATAATAACAAAGGTAGAATCTTGGGAATTGGATCGGTTGGTAAGAGTTCTAATCCCATTATTGAAAATGTGTTGTATGTTGAGGGATTGAAACATAATTTGCTAAGTATAAGCCAACTCTCTGACAAAGGTTTTGATGTAATTTTTGATACGTCAAAGTGCATGGTTATAGATGCTAAAAACAAAGAAAGTTACTTGGACAAAGAATTGGAAATATTTATATGGTTAACTTGGATAATCTACCTTCAAATGATGCATGCTGTCTCATTAGCAAAGAGGATTAAACTTGGTTATGGCATAGGAGAATGGCACACATTCACATGGACCATCTAAATAAGTTGGTTAGCAAGGACCTAGTAATTGGACTACCAAAATTGCGTTTTGAAAAAGACAAGTTGTGTGACGCTTGACAAAAAGGAAAACAAGTAAAGGCCTCTTTTAAGTCTAAAAATGTTGTTTCTACAAAACGACCTTTACAGCTTTTACATATGGACTTGTTTGGTCCATCTAGAACTATGAGCTTTGGTGGCAATTACTATGCACTTGTTATTGCGGATGATTATTCTCGCTTTACACAGACCTTGTTTATTTCTCAGAAAAATGACGCTTTTGTTGCCTTTATAAAAATTGCTAAGGTTGTTCAAAACGAGAAGGGTTTAAACATTGTATCCATCTGAAGTGATCATGGTGGTGAGTTCCAAAATGAGGCATTTGAGGCCTTTTGTACTGAAAATGGAATTGAGCATAATTTTTCCTCACCAAGGACTCCCCAACAAAATGGGGTGGTGGAAAGGAAAAATCGGTCTCTTGAGGAGTTAGCAAGGACTATGCTAAATGAGACCAACCTTTTCAAGTATTTCTGGGCAGACGCGGTAAGCACCACATGCTATGTAATGAATAAAGTCCTGATAAGACCTATAATAAAACAAACGCCCTATGAAATTTACAAATGAAGGAAGCCCAACATCTCCCACTTTCACGTATTCGGATGTATGTGCTTTGCTTTGAATAATGGTAAAGATAACCTTGGCAAGTTTTCAATGCCAAAGCTAATGAAGGTATATTTCTTATATTCAAGCTCTAGTAAATCTTTTAGATTTTATAACAAAAGAACTATGACTATTGAAGAATCTGTACATGTCTCTTTTGATGAATCTAACCCAAAATCTGTGGTAGAGGAAAGTGTTGATGATCTTGCAGAAATCTTGAGCCATAATCACCTTGGAAAATCACAAGGTCATGGAGATCAAACACTTCAACAAATGGAAGGATCACCTTATTCGTATCTTCCAAAAGAATGGAGATCATCAAGAGATCACCCTCTTGACAACATTATAGGTGGTATCGAAAAAGGGGTAACAACTCAAAACTCTCTAAAACATGTATGTCAATATATGGCTTTTGTATCTCAACTTGAACCTAAAAATGTGGATGAGGCTATAGTGGATGAACAATGGACTCTTGCCATGCAAGATGAATTAAATCAATTTGAAAGAAACAATGTGTGGGAACTTGTCCCCAAACCTAAGGACCATTTAATCATTGGAACTAAATGGGCTTTTCGTAACAACCTTGATGAAAATGGGATAATCACACGCAATAAAGCAAGGCTTATAGCCAAAGGTTACAACCAACAAGAAGGAATAGACTTTGATGAAACCTATGCTCTCGTAGCTAGATTAGAGGCCATTCGTATGCTTCTCTCTTTTGCATGCATTATGGATTTCAAACTATTTCAAATGAATGTAAAAAGCGCCTTTCTAAACGGCCTTATACAAGAAGAAGTCTATGTAGATCAACCACCAGGTTTTTCAAACTTTGAATTTTCAAATCATGTGTTCAAATTGAAAAAAGCTTTATATGGTCTAAAGCAAGCTCCTGGAGCTTGGTATGAACGTTTAAATAAATTCTTGCTTGAAAATGGTTTTCAAAGAGGAAAGGTTGATACTACTCTTTTCATCAAAAACAAAAACCATGACATTCTCACTAGTGGAAAATAGACTTTTCACGTCAGGCTTTTAACATCTGTTAAAGAAAAACAGATGTTAAAAATAGACGCGGTGGCAAACTTGTAAATAAATAGCGTATGGAGCAGACTTTTAACATCGGTTATAAATAACCGATGTTAAAATGTACTTTTAACATCGGTTTCTGGTAAAACCGATGTTAAAAGTTTCTTTCCTCCATTCCATATTTATTGGTGCTAACTTTTTAACATCGGTTCTTTGTTGTTAAAAGTAACTTTTTAACATCGATTTTTTATATAACCGATGTTAAAATAAATTTTAACATCGGTTTTTTCTAACAACCGATGTTAAAAGTTATTAAAATTTATAACGTTAACTTTCTCAAACCTTCTCTGTCTCGCGCCCTACATTTCAACGTTACAGTGTTCTCACTCCCGTGACCTACTTTTCTCTTCTCTTCACTGACCTCCTTCTCCTCCGTTCGTGAGCCACCGTAGAACCACCACCATAACTTCCTCTTCGCAAAGGTACGTAACTCTCTCTTCCCTATTTTTATTTGCTCAAACCCTCATTTGCTAAATACCATTTTTGCTAATATTTGCTCAGAACCATTTACAACTGAACCATCGCAACTGAACCACCCCAACTCCCTCTCTTCTACAGCTGACCACCGCATTTGAACCGCCCCAACTCCCCTTCTGATTGGTAATCCTTCTCTGTTAGTTACTGTTTAGCATTGTCTCTGTTTTAATGATTTGAATATTTCATGAAATAATGAAATGCATTTTGAGTTTTTTTTTATACTTAAACACTTTGATGTTACATATTGAGCATAGACTTTTAGGCTTTGCTTATAATCTCAATAGTCAAGGGGTTTGGGTTCTTTTAAAAAGTTAGGTCATCTGGATTGGTTTGATCAATAGTCGAGGGGTTTAGTTTCTATTATAGGACTTAAGGTTTAGGCCTATAATTTCAAATACTGCTCTTTGAGAGTCTCCCCTCTTGTGCTCATATTGTATAAATATGCATAAATCTACAGAACATGGATATGGACCGTAGTTGGATGGTTAGTAAACGCACAAGTGATGAGTATCGGGAGGGAGTGGAAGAGTTTCTAGAATTTGCTCAAAGAAATCTTCCTGATAGTAATGGAAGATTTAATTGTCCTTGTGTTAGATGTTTGAATATGAGGAAATGTGAAGTTAAGCAAATACGTGATCATCTTATTTGTGAAGGGATTTGCAAGAATTATACAAGATGGATATGGCATGGTGAAGACCTGTTAAACATGCCAAGTGTGTCCCAAAGTGAAGAAGTTGATGTAGATATGGAGGACGATCGACTAGAGGACATGATCCATGATATTGGACAAGAGTCATTTCAGCGAGCACGTGTGTATGATACTTTGTGCAGTGATGCGGATACGCCTTTGTATCCGGGGTGCACTACTTATACAAGGTTGTCGGCGGTCTTAAAATTGTTCAGTGTGAAGGCGAGAAATGGGTGGAGTGATAAAAGCTTCACCGAATTGCTTGAGTTGTTGAACAACATGCTTCCAGAAGGCAACACACTGCCAGATCGTAACTATGAAGCAAAGAAGATACTCTGTCCGATGGTTATGGAGTATAAGAAGATACATGCATGTCTTAATGATTGCATACTATACAGGGGTGTGCATGAAGGGATGCACGACTGCCCCAAGTGTGGGGTATCGCGGTACAAAGTGAAGGATGGTGATTCTAGTTGTGATGTGATCACAAAGGGTCCTCCTGCAAAGGTGTTGTGGTATCTTCCAATAATTCCAAGGTTCAAGCGATTGTTCGCTAATGTAAATGACGCAAAGAACATTAGATGGCATGCAGATGAGAGGAAACGTGATGGAATGCTTCGCCATCCGGCTGATTCTGTGCAATGGGAGAGAATTGATAGTTTGTTTCCGAATTTCGGAAATGAGCCAAGAAACCTTAGGCTTGGACTTGCTACGGATGGAATGAATCCATATGGTACCTTAAGTAGTATCCGTAGTTCATGGCCTGTTCTCCTCGTAATTACAATCTACCTCCTTGGTTGTGCATAAGTGCAAATACATGATGTTATCTATGATGATTTCGGGCCCAAAACAGCCAGGAAATGACTTAGATGTTTATCTAAGTCCCTTGATTGAAGACTTGAGAAAGCGGTGGGTGGAAGGCGTTGATGTGTTTGATGGCCATTACAAAGAGACTTTCAAGATGCGTGCAATGTTATTTTGCACCATCAATGACTTTCCAGCATACGGGAACTTGTCCGGGTATAGTGTTAAGGGGCATAAAGCATGCCCAATATGTGAAGAAGGCACATGTTTCACACAATTGCAACATGGAAGGAAGACAGTTTACCTTGGGCATCGGAGATTTCTCAGACGTGATCACCCATATCGTAGACTGAAAAAAGCTTTCAATGGATTCCAAGAGAATGGAATTGCTCCGACGGACTTTAATGGAGAGAAAGTTTATCAAAGGGTGAAGGACATTAATGTTATGTTCGGAAAGGCTCAAAAGAAGGCTATTGAGAAAAACATATGGAAAAAGAGGTCGATCTTCTTTGATCTTCCATACTGGTGCAAACTTGATGTCAGACATTGTATTGATGTCATGCATGTGGAGAAAAATGTATGTGATAGTCTAATTGGAACGCTTCTCAACATTCAGGGTAAGACAAAGGATGGTGTGAATGCTCGTCTAGATTTGGTTGCGATGGGTATACGAGAGCAGTTAGCTCCACAACCAAAGGATGGTAAGCGGACATATTTGCCTCCAGCATGTCATACCTTGTCAAAAAAAGAGAGAACAAGTTTTTGTGAGTGTCTACGGGCCGTCAAAGTGCCACGTCTTGATGCAACAACTACTACCAGTGGCTATTCGTGGTATTGCTCCTAAAAATGTTAGACATGTCATAACTAGGTTGTGCTCATTCTTCAATGCTATATGTAGCAAAGTCATTGACCCCCAGAAGTTGGATGGTTGGAAGATGAGGCTGCTATAATCTTATACCAATTGGAGATGTATTTTCCTCCTTCATTTTTCGACATCATGGTTCACTTAATTGTTCATCTAGTGAGGGAGATTAGATTATGTGGCCCCGTTTATTTAAGGTGGATGTACCCAGTTGAGCGATACATGAAGATCTTGAAAGGGTATGTGAAGAATCCACACCGTCCTGAAGCATCTATTGTTCCAAGGTACGTTGCAGAAGAAGCTATTGAGTTTTGTCAAGACTACCTTTCAGAAGTGGAGGCTATAGGGATTCCTGAGACTACCTTTCAGAGGTGGAAGATGTGCCGGTAAGGGTACACGAGGTATAAAGGTTAATAGTAAGGCTCGGGAGGAAGTGTTTCAAGCCCATTTGCACATTTTGAATAACACTGATGAGGTTGCACTTTACTTATGTGCTCACAAACATGAGGTCAAGGAAGAAAACCCTAGAAGGAACGAAAAATGGTTGTTGAACCATCATAACAAGACTTTCGTAGCCTGGTTTAAATAAAAAATTACAAATGATCATACTGCTTTCGATACATTACAATGGCTAGCACAGGGGCCACGTCTTGAAGTCATATGTTGGAGTGGATATGATATCAATATGTTTTCCTTCTATACAAAGTTCCAAGATGACAAGAGTACCATGCAAAAGAGTGGGGTTATGATCGTATCTGAGTCGATGCACTTCTCTAGTTCAAAAGATACAAATCCCATTATGGCATCGAAATCTTACTTTGGAGTCATTGAAGAGATTTGGGAGGTCGATTACACTAAATTTCAAGTGCCTGTTTTTAAGTGTAAGTGGGCTGACAGTAACAGTGGTGTACAAACTGAAGAATTAGGATTTACATTGGTAGACCTTGACAAAGTAGGTCACACGGAAGAGCCTTTCATCATGGCTTCACAAGCAAAACAAGTGTTTTATATCAATGATCCTTCTAACAAAAGGTGGTGAGTTGTTCTCCAAAGAAAAAGCATGCATAATGGTATACATGAAAATCAAGATTCAACTCTTGATATTCCAGAAACTCCTTCTTTCTCAACACAGATGCCTATTTTCGTCGAGGAAAATGTAGTGGATGATGTACTTGCCACTCGTGATGATCATCATGAAGGGATATTGATCTAAACTTGACCATAGTGTAAGTTATGTTTAAATTAAAGTATTCTTTTTTTATTTATCCATGTTAAAGTAGACTTATTTTTATTCCTCCATGTTAAGTTAGACTTATTTTTATTTATCCATGTTAAAGTAGGCTTTTTTATCCATGTTATAGTAGACTTTTTTTTATTTATCCATTCTTATATACTGACCTAATTTATTACTTTTTATCTAAATAGGCATACATGACTGATCCAGCAGGCATTCCTCCTTCTCCTTCACATAGCGGGCCAGGTGGTGCACGCCCCAAAAAAAGGGGTAGAGCAGCCACAAAGTTACGATCGTTGGCCCTGAGTCGTTGCGGTGATCAGAGGCTTCCGGTTGAGTTTGATACATATGGGGGGCCATAGGGCCGAATGCTGACAAATTCACCGGTTTTGTGGCCCTGGAAGCTCGAAACAGGGTTAGCATTCTGATTGAGGAATGGACTCAGGTATCGAGTATGGTGAAGGATCAAATTTGGTCTTCAATCTTGGTATTTTACTTTTATCCTCTCTATTTGTATGTAAAGTGTATTTACTTATATTATTATCATACTCTAATATATTTCCTCCATTTTGTTTTGTACTATAGTTGACCTTTGATGTCCCGAATACTCCTGAATGTAAGAAGAAATGGCTTTCTTTTGCCGCGAAGCGGTGGACGGGGTTCAAGACCTATTTGAGCAATAGATATATTTTTTAGAAGAAAGACGACAAATCTCCACTTGACACATACTCTTTCATTGATAAGGAGACGTGGGATAGATTTGTTGTGAGCCGACAAGACCCTGCCTTTCTGGTTAGTTTCCCGTTATATTTTTTATAATAGGCCTATCTAATTTATTTATTTAATTGAATTGAGTACGTGTTATTTGTAACAGGAGAAAAGGAAAAAGGCCAAGGAAATCCAGAAAAACAATGTACACCCACACCATATGTCTCGTGGTGGCTATCGTATGGTTCGGCAGAAAATTATGAATGAGAAGATGAAAAAGAAGCAAGAAAAGGCCAAAAAGAGGCAAGAAGAAGGTGGAGCTGATGGAGAAGCCGAAGCCGATGGAGAAATAGTTGTTAATCCTCCATCTCCACCCGAACGCCATGAAACATGGATGGAAGCCCGAAAGACAAAATCGGGAGCTTTTAAAGCCGAGCCCACACGCATTGTCGCTGAAAAGATTGTAAGTAATTAATAGATTACTTCTACTTGTAATTAATACAGTTAAGTAAACACTATCTTACACATATTTTGTGAATTTCCCCCTTGGAGACATCGCTGGTGGAACAAAGCTCGCAAGGATCATTCGTTCAACATGGACGTAGGGATATCCTGAGCACTGCCCTAGGTAAGGATGACCACCCTGGCTTTGTAAAGGGTGTTGGAGGGCTAGTGGGCATTCGGCAATATCACGGACGACGAGTCCATGTTGGAAGCCGAATCAGCAGCCACGAGCGGGAAAGCATTAAGGAGGAGCTTAAAAGAGAGATGTTTCCGGAGCTTATGGAATCATTCATAAAGGAGATGTCATCTAGGGGGGTTACAATTTCCCAACCAAGCCCAATGAGCCAACCTTCTCAGCATGTGAGCACCGTTGGGAGCTGTGAGGATGCACATAAGCCAATTGAGATGCCTTTATCCCAAGTATGCATATTAATTTCATATTAATCATTTAATTACTTATGTCTTATTTATTTAAAATGACATTACTTAACTAATGCCTTATCTTTGTTGCTTAGAACATTGATAAAAAGCTAAGATCGAATGTAGCTCATTTGGCCGCATTTGCTGCGGATGCGCCGGATAAAGAGTATGTTATTCCCTTGGAACACGAAGGCGCTTGCGACTTGCCAGCCTTTTTTTTCTCTGGGAAGGATATAGGTGACATATGTCTGCCGGGTAATTGGCTAGCCAATACCGTTCTGAGTATGTGGTGCACGTAAGTACACTGTTGACATGCATCTTAGGTATTTTAATTCTATAATTTATTTCAATGTCTTAGGTATTTAACATTATTTTATTCTAATATCTTAGGTATCTTCATCGCTTATGTATGGAAAGAGGCAACCAGAATACGTATGGATTCTTAGACCCAAGCATAATTCAGGGAAATTACTGCACTAAGGGGGATGCGATGAAGACATACATCCTGAAGCTACTTGGTCAAACAAAGAAAGATATTTATCTAGCACCAATACTTAGGAGTGGTCATTGGCAGTTGCTCATACTTCATCCTATCTAGCATCGTGTCGTCTTCTTATGCTCGTTGCACTATAGTCCGACATCTGAATTGAAGGACGCGATTGACATGTAAGCTTTAATTTAATTTGTAATTCAAATTGCTTTTGCTTTATTACATGAACATAATTGACATTATTATTTTTAATCATAGAGCTATGGTTGCAAGTAGCATGGCTTGTGCAGATGGCAAAAGTAGGCCATCCAAGTCAAAAAGAAAGCCTGAATGGATTATCCCACTCGTAAGTAGTTTATTATTTCCTACAAAAAAATTACAACAGTAATTATTATTATATTAGTACTGTACTTGATATTCAATTTCATATTGTCTTGTAGTCTCGTAGACAAGCTGGCGGCTGGGAGTGTGGATACTACGTGATGAAACATATGTTGAACGTGGTCTCCGCCACTATTATTGACGGATGGCAACAGGTAATAAATATAAAGTTTTGCACAAGTTAAATTATATTTTGTTTTGGTTGATGATTTAATGTTGAGTTTATTTTAACTTGTGCAGGCTTTTGACGATCAAACTCCACTTGATAAAGAAGAGATGAAAGACCTAAGGGATCGTTTTGCTAATTTCTTTTATGATTATACTAGGCAACATAATGTAGATTGTATATGATTTTTGCACTTGTATGTATTGCATGTGACACATTTTGGACTTTAGGTTATTGCACTTATAACACTGTATATATGTAATGTCATTATAATATAGTTTAATTATTCTGGACTTGTGTAACTAGTACTGTAATATATATTATAATTCCGGAACAGCAATCTATATGAGTTAATTACATGTTTGAATCTGTTTCTGGCATTATGTTGTGTACTGAATTGTGGATGATATACTGATTGATATGCAGGGTGGGAAAGAACTATAAATGTAACAGACCATTTAAAAAAAAAAAAATTTAATTTTAACATCGTGTGTTCCTAAAACCGATGTTATAAGTACTTTTAACATCGATTTCAGATACAATGGATGTTAAAAGTGTACTGAACAGAGAGACTGAGACCACACTTTTAACATCGGGTGTTATATAACCGATGTTTAAAGTTTACTTTTAACATCTGGTTTTGTATTAACCGATGTTAAAATTAAACTTTTAACATCGGTTTACAACCGATGTTAAAAGTCACACTTTTAACATCCCTTTAATTAACGTCGCCACTATAACCGATGTTAAAAGTATTTTTTAACCGATGTAAAAAGTGCTTTCTGTACTAGTGTCTACTTGTTCAAATTTATGTGGATGACATAATTTTTGGCGCTACTAATGAGGCTTTGTGCAAGGATTTCTCTAATATTATGCAAAGCGAATTTGAAATGTCAATGATAGGTGAGCTCAACTACTTCCTTGGTCTACAAATTAAACAAACAAAGGAAGGCACATTCATCAACTAATCCAAGTACTGCAAGGAGCTGCTCAAGAAATTTGGTATGAACAATTCTAAAGGCATATCTACTCCCATGAGCACATCATGTTATCTAGACAAAGTTGAAACTGGAAAATCGGTTGACATGAGTAAGTATAGAGGTATGATAGGATCTCTCCTTTATCTTACTGCTAGTCGTCCTGATATTATGTTTAGTGTATGCATGTGTGCACGTTTTCAATCAAACCCTAAGGAATCACATCTCACTGCGGTAAAACGCATTATGAGATATCTCATTGGCACACAAAATATGGGTTATGGTATCCTAAAGAGGGTGACTGCACCCTAGTGGGATACTCAGATTCAGATTTCGCGGGATGCAAAATGGACCGAAAAAGTACTAATGGTACATGTCACTTACTAGGAAATGCCCTAGTCTCTTGGCATAGTAAGAAACAAACAAGTGTGGCCTTGTCCACCGCCGAAGCTGAATATGTTGCGGCAGGCAGTTGTTGTGCACAAATAATTTGAATGAAACAACACTTAAATGACTATGGAATCAATCTAGAAACTGTTCCTATTAAATGAGACAACACTTCTGCCATAAATCTCACGAAAAATCCAGTTTATCACTCTAGGACCAAGCACATTGAGATTCGGCACCATTTCATTAAGGATCATGTTCAAAAAGGTGATTGCATGATTTAGTTTGTTGAAACATCTAAACAACTCGCAGACATCTTTACAAAACCATTACCTAAGGAAAGCTTCTCCTTCATAAGATCTGAATTAGGAATATTAAATCAGTCATGCATTGAGTAAAATACACATCTTATCCTCTTCTACTAATCTATGTATTAAGTTTGGATAAGAAACCAGGATCCAATAATCGATTAACATAATCGATTATATAAGTTATAAGAAACATAATCGATTAGCATAATCGATTACGCGTGCAATGCAGAAAATGATTAGAAGTCAGAAGACCAACAATCGATTACAATAATCGATTATGGAGGGTATGTACCTTTATGCTACTTTTCTGAATATATGCCTTGATCTTCTTGATTTCTTTCCCACTTTTTGATAATGCCAAAAAGGGGAGAGTTATATGTATTGCATAATTCAGGGGGAGTGATTTTTTTTATTGCATAAAGTGAGGGGGAGTAGAGCATATATTATCTGCGCATCCCTCTGATTATTAAATATTAAATGCTCTAACTCATTTCTTGAAAAAATCCCTCCTCGAGACGTTTGTCATCATCAAAAAGGGGGAGAATGTGAATATATGCCTTGACAGGATTAGTTAAAGTTTTGATGGATGACAAAACGAAACGACCCAGAAGGACTAGATTGCAAAAAACGAAACAATTATATCAGATGATCAAGTCTTTCAAAAGGGGTGAAGGGATATTTATATTTGTATTGTTTGCGTCGAACGGCATAATATAACCCTCAAAGTTGTCTGCGTCCAAAGAAGATTGTGGATCATCCAACTGGTCCTTGGATTTTATTCTTAAAGGATAAGTGTCTTGCGTCCAGATGTCACAAGCATATCTTATTATGCGTCCAACCTTTCTATATTACTTGTGTGTCCACCAACTTTATTTTGCTCATGACGTGGCACATGTTTCAAAAGTCTTTAAGAGATCTCAAAAGGAAAATATCTTTCTCTAAATACAAAACAAGGTACAACGTTGTACACGTCAAACCACGTAAAGCCAAAAGCATGACGGCCAAAAACAAAAGGAAAGTCTGCTCTGAATAAACCTGTTACAAGCTACTATCACTACTATTCTGTCAAAAGCAAACATGCCTCCCTGCTTACACAATGAAAGGACAACTATGAATAGAAAACAGCTAGCAAATGGACATGTGTCTAATGGATATTTCACAGAGTCTAAACGGACAAGTTTTCTACCGTTTGAAATCCGGAAGATAGTCAAGACTATTTAAAGACCATCATTTGAAGAAATGAAGACAACACATATACAAGAGAGAATTTATACGAGACTAAAATCTTCGTTCCAAAAAGCAATCACTACTCTCTGATCAAAGATCTGTAAACTTTCATATTTTTTCTTTGTAAAGTTACAAACAGATTCAAAGAGCTATATCTTGTAATACTCTCACACTTAGTGAGTTTGTAAAAAATCTCAAAACCCTTCTCAAAATCTTAGGATTGGTTGAACCTGAAGAGGCTTGTCGGTAAAAGAATACTTGGAGCCTAGAGAGGTGTAGAATACTTGGAGTTGTAAAGTCAGGAGTGACTAGGAAACAACTTGTGAAAAGTGCTAAGTGTTTTAGTGGAAAAACCTTCTGGAGGAAGGGACTAGACGTAGGTCTTCAATTTGAAAGAGTGAACCAGGATATATCTCTGTGCGAATCTGTCTATCTCTAATCTTGTCAAGTTTATTTATTTACTAACTTGGGGATTGAAAACAAAGTTTCTTAACGTCTTTAAAAAAAAAAAAACTTGTTTTTGGTTTGTCTTGTTTAACATCCTCATTGCTTAAAACGCTTTTGAAAAAGGTTTTAAAAAAAAGGGTGTAAGAAACATAATTCAACCCCCCTTCTTGTGTTTCCTTGTTTCACTTTCAGTTGGTATCAGAGCTCGGCCTCTGGTTAAGCATTTAGTCATCCTTGATGGCAGGACAAGGGGTGCCCAGTGGGAGTCAACCTGTTCTTGAAGGTACCTCTTTAACTAGACCACCATTTTTTAATGGTGCTCACTAACTCTACTGGAAAGAAAGATTCAAATGATTCATCTTGAGCACCAACTCTGCTCTTTGGCCATTAATCATAAATGGTCCACACATCGTCAACAATCCTGACGGCACTGAGAAAGATCAAGCTCAATGGACAGATGATGAACTAAGTAAGATGGAGCAAAACTATAAAGCAAGGTACACTCTGATGTGCGCTCTTAGTCCAGATGAGTTCCAAAAGATTCATGCGTGTGACTCAGCAAAACAAATCTGGGATACTTTATCCAATGTTCATGAAGGAACATCTAAAGTGAAAGACTCAAAGGTCATAATACTCATGAGTCAATACGAAATGTTTACAATGGAGAAACCATCCTTGATATGATGGGTCGTTGCCAAACTATTATAAACAATCTCAAGTCTCTTGGGAAGGTTTATAAAGCAAAAAGAAAAAGTTACAAAGATCCTCAGGAGTTTACCCAAGGAATGGAGACCTCTCATCACTACAATCACTCAAGCTAAGGATCTGTCAACCTTGACCTTGGATGATCTTGTGGGAACTCTTCAAGTCCATGAGCAGTAGCTTAATGAGGACAACCCCACCAAGAAAGGCAAAACCATTGCCTTAAAAGCTCAGAAAGCCAGCAGCTCAAAAGCTCTTAAAGCCAATGAGTCCAGCGATGAAAATGATCAAGATGAAGAGAAGAATCTGATGATGATGGACTGTCTCTCATATCAAAGAAACTTGAACGCATTCTGAAAAAGAAAAACATAAGAAAAAGACCTTTTGCAAAGAAAAATTTCAAAGATCATGGTGAAACCAAGGACAAAAATCCAATGGTTTGCTATGTGTAACGCCCTTCGTTACATTAGTAACCCGAATAAAATGTTTAAATAAAACCTCATGAAATAAATTATTTTCATAATATAGTATTTAATTTAATAATAATAATTCCAAATTAGTCTTTACCTCATAGAATTCTCAAATCTGAAAACGAAATTAGTCCAAAAACTCTTGAAACAAGGCGCTAACTAAAAACCCAAATGTATAAAAATAAAATAACTAAGGTCTAGCCACATACGGCTCTAGTACATTATAATACTAACCAATGCTACAGATATCACTAGAAATTAACTCAAGTCTTCAAGCTTCCTCGATCTCAGGAATATCGTCCTCGTGCTCTGAAAATAACATTACTAATGATATGGGAATCCCACTGAATAAAAATAATTATAAATTATTTTCACAAACAGTGTTATTCTCAGCCGGCGCAGTAACCGGAAAAACAACCATGGCACTTGCTACTTTCGAAAATAATAGAATTTTCTATAATATCAATAATATAAAATATTCAGACTAACACACCACATAATTCAAATAGCATCATTGAACATTTAATTTATGCACTTATTCTACCAATCATAAACACACAACACATGACAATGGCGTCCCATTGCCCACCTCTCTTCACAAGAGGTGTTTCGACATCCCATTCTTTGGTGATGTAACTAGCTTTCGATACCCCTTTTATAGGTGGTATAACTCATTTTCCGACATCCCATTTCCTAGCGAGGTAACTATTTTCAATACCCCTTTCTTAGGCGGTATAACTCATATTTCCAACATCACAATTAATTGGCGATGTAAGTAATTTCAATACCCCTTTCTTAGAGGGTATAACTCATATTTAGACATCTCACATAATTGGCAATGTAAATTAATTTTTGATACCCCATTCATAGGCGGTATAACGCAATCAACAAACATCATCATCATCATCATCATCATCATCATATATATATATATATATATATATATATATATCACTTAATTAATCATGCCAACACCACATATATCATCATACAATCCAATTATAGCATGTTAATCAATCAAATCATGTACAAACATACATATCATAGAACCATTCTCAATAATAAACATTTATATCATGGTAAGAAAGAAAAGACCCCAATTTAGAAAAATCAAGATTTGACCAAAACATGTATTTTCCATTTTAATCTCACTATAAAATCATTTGATAAATCAATTCCATTTTTCCCAAATTCGTTTGCACCACGGAAGGGTAAGAAAAGGTCGTTTTTACTCACCTCTCATAGATCTCCAAAAACTCTAAACTGTTTCTTATGTGTAAATCCTATTTATTTTAATTATAGAGCTCCTCCTTCTATAACGTAAAGCACAAAAAGTCACGTTGTTCTCCTTCGTTGTGGCACTGCGCGATGTCTATTTCCTTTGTTAGAACCAAAACAGTAATGACTAATCACCCCTAAAATTTTTAATGATTAACAAAGTTATTATATGTTTATTGAAAATACTCAAAGTCAAGTTTATGCTAATCCATAAGTTCAAAAGACCTTTGTATGTTTCTGACTTCAGATAGTTCTCCAAAAACCAAAGTTTCACCTAACTCTTAAAGGACAACTCACTGCAATATCTTCGTCCAAAGAAACTAAGTGGTAAAGGTTTACATCCAAATGTTTACACTGCTTTATCGTCCAATTGTTTATAATTATTGTGCGTCCAATTGTCTTCAATGCGTATGCGTCCAATTGTCTTCAATGCTTATGCATCCAATTGTTTATAACTATTGTGCGTCCAATTGTCTTCAAATGCGTATGTGTCCAATTGTCTACAACACGTGTGCGTCCAATTATATATTTGCCTGTGCGTCCACTAACTTCTTCTTGTAGATGACGTGGCACGCTCTTATTCAAAAGTCTTAAATGGTGTTAAGGAAATATCTTTTTCACATAAAGACAAAAGAAAGGTATGAACGTCGTACAAAGCAAATCACGTAGAGCAAAACGCTTGTCGGCCATCAAAGCAAAATCAGTCTGCTACCATTCAAGCTGCTACTACCTCCTCATTCTGAAAGGACAATTACACAACGGAAAACAACTGGCAAATGATCTGTGCCTAACGGATATTTGATTGAGTCTAAACGGAAAAAATTCTCCCTATATTTTGAAATCAAAAGGTCAAGATAAAGCTATAAGAAGACCCTCATCTGAAGAAGCAATCAGAGACAACACACGAGCAAGACAATATTCAAGAGATTTCATTGTGCAAACAAAAAGCCAAAAAGCTTTCACTCTCAGTTTTTGATCTGTAAACCTTCTCATTCTTTCATTGTAAAGTTGTAAACAAATTGTCAAGAGCTATATCGTGTAATACTGTAACTGTTGTGAGTTTGTAAAAAGCTCAGAAAACCCCTCTCAAATCTTAGGATTTGTGGAGCCTGAAGAGGCTTGTCTGTAAAAGAATACTTGTTGCCTGGAGAGGTGCAGAATACTTGGAGTTGTAGTCTTGGAGAGACTTGAAAACAACTTGTATTAAGTGCTAAGATTTTTAGTGGAAAAACCTTCTGGAGGAAGGGACTGGACGTAGCTCTTTGTTTTGAAAGAGTGAACCAGGATATATCTTTGTGTGAATCTCTCTTTCTCTATCTCGTTAAGTTTTTTTTATTACTAACTTGGGGATTGAAGACAAAGTATCTTAATCATCTATAATCGTTTTAGTGTGTTCTTTCATCTTCCTGCTTTAAATATTTGTTTTAAAAAGAAAGGGTTTTTGAAAATCGGTTAAGAAACACAATTCAACCCCCCTTCTTGTGTTTCCCTGTTTCACTTTCAGTTGGTATCAGAGCTCAGCCTCTGGGTTGAGCATTTAGTCGTGCTTGAGGAAAAGATCCAAAGCTCGATGGCAGGACAAGGGATGCCCAGTGGGAGTCAACCTATTCTTGAAGGTACCTACTTGACCAGACCGCCTTTTTTCAATGGCACTCACTACCTCTACTAGAAAGAAAGATTCAAAGGATTCATCTTGAGTACCAGCTCTACGCTCTGGCCTTTGATCATGAACGGTCCTCACATCGTCAACAATCCTGATGGCACTGAGAAAGATGAGTCTCAGTGGACTGATAATGAGAGAAGAAGGATGGAGCAGAACTACAAAGCTAGATACACACTGATGCGTGCTCTTAGTCCAGACGAGTTCCAAAAAATTCATGCATATGAATCAGTAAAACAAATCTGGGATACTCTATCCAATGTTCATGAAGGAATTTCCAAAGTAAAGGACTCAAAGATCATTATTCTTATGAGTCAATATGAAATGTTCACTATGGAAAATGGAGAAACCATCGTTGATATGATTGGTCATTTCCAAACTATTATCAACAATCTCAAGTCTCTTGGAAAGGTCTACACTACAAAAGAGAATGTTACGAAGATCCTCAGGAGCTTACATAAGGAATGGAGACCACTCATCACTGCAATCATGCAAGCTAAGGATTTGTCAACCTTGACCTTATATGATCTTGTGGGAACCCTTCAAGTTCATGAGCAGGAGCTCAACCAGGACAATCCTACAAAGAAAGGCAAGACTATTGCCTTGAAAAGTCAAAAATCTAGCAAAGCTGATGATTCCAGCGATGACAATGATCAAAATGAAGAAGAAGAATCCGATGGTGAACTGTCTCTCATATCAAAGAAACTTGAACGTATTCTGAAAAAAAAAAATATGAGAAGAAGACCATTTACAAAGAAAATTGTCAAAGACCACGGTGAAACCAAGGATAAAAATCCAATGGTTTGCTACGAGTGCAAGAAACGAGGCCATTTCAAAGCTGAGTGCCCTCAGTTGAAAGATAAGAAAAGGTTTTTCAAAAAGAAAAGCAAGAATCTCATGGCAACATGGGAAGATCTTGACTCCTCTAAAGAAGAGGAAAACGAAGAAGAAGCCAACCTATGTCTTTGGTCTGAAAATCATCTCCCTAAAGATTCTTCAGAAGAAGAGGAACAGTCTACCTCTTCAAATCCTGAGTCATTGAGAGAATTCAGTAACCTCTCTATAAATGGACCACCTATGTTCTATATAACTGGTGACTATGCCATGTGGAGAGAACTATTCATGAGATTCAGCTTGGAACAAAATGTTGATGACCTATGGAGAGCTTACACCGATGATAACTTTTGTCCTACCATTGTTATCAATGGTGAACGTATAGTCAAACCAAGAGCTGAATGTTCTGAAGAAGAACAAAGAAGAGTGAGAATCAATGCTAGAGCTGTCTACATTCTTACATGTGCCTTGGACGCAAGAACTGTTAACATGGTGATGTATTGTGATATCGCTAAAAGAGAGCTTGACATGCTAGATGACCATTTTATGACAAGGAGACCTGCTCATTCTGAAGGACCACCTATTTATCAATCTTCAGAATCCGAATATGAAGTTTGGAAAGAGAACTTCAGATCCTTTGTTGTAACCCAAGGATTAGAAGAACACTGGAAAACTCTCACTGACGAAACCTTCTGTCCCATCATCATCATCAATGGAGAATACATGATGGAATTTCTAGATCGCTGCACCTTTGAGGAAAGAAGAAGAGTTGATCTTGTCTGTGAGGCAAGGGCCTTTCTGTTTCGGAGTATACATGGAGCAAGGAGAGATGTTCTGGCTGAAGAGACAACTGCTTGGGGAATGATGAATCTAATGGATATTCTTGAAAGATCTCCACCTGCATCCCCAACAGCAGATATATGTCTCATGGCAAGTATTTCCTCTGAGACAGAAATAGAAGAAGATGAGGTAAATATATCTGACTACTCAAAAGATGCATATGAAGAGCTATTAAATGAATCATGCACTATTTATTCTGAATATAAAGTCCTTAAAAGAAAATTTGCCAAACTCAATAAAGACTTTAACAAAGTCAAAGTTGAGAATGGAGAACTAAGAGATGAGATAATCAGCCTAACTGAAATCTCAAGCTCTAAGTCCAGTACATCCTGTGAAGTTGAGAAACTTGAGCATCAAATTACTTACTTAACAGATAGCCTGTCAAAATTCACTGATGGATCGAAAAATCTTAATATGATAAATCTAGCATTGGGTATGAAAAAGAAAAACCCAAAATTTTCTGAGACAAAAAAAGTAATGTATTGCTCTATTTGTGGTAAAAATGGACACTATGCGTCTAGATGCTTACACAAAAGAAAAACTTATAAGTTACCTACAACTAACCAAAAAGGACCCAAGTCTATCTAGGTACCTAAAAGTAAAATAATCTCTGTTGCATACTTGCTTGACAATAGAAAGAAAACACCAATCTTGGTACCTGGACAGTGGATGCTCATGACACATGACGGGAGAAAAGTCTATGTTCCTAGACCTAAAGCCAAAGTCTGAAGGATTAGTTGTTTTCGGTGGCAATCAAAAGGGAAAGATTGTAGGTATTGGTAAGATTGGTAAGAATAATTCTCCCTCTATAAATAATGTGTTGCTAGTTGAAGGGCTAAAACACAATCTGCTTAGCATAAGCCAATTATGTGATAGTGGTTTTGTAGTGTCTTTCAACAAAGATAAGTGTATAGTCAAATATGCTGATGAGTCCACTCTATTTACTGGTAAAAGGCAAAACAATGTTTATAAAGTTGACTTGGAGGATCTCTCTAATCAAAATGTATCATGTCTAATGTCTGTGACTGATGAGCAATGGATTTGGCACAAGAAACTTGGTCATGCAAGCCTGGGATTAATCTCAAAGCTACAAAACCATAACCTCGTAAGAGGATTACCAAAGCTGCCCTATAAATCGGATGCTCTCTGTGATGCCTGTCAAAAGGGGAAACAAGTCAAAAATTCTTTTACTTCAAAGAATATTGTTTCAACATCTAGAACTTTAGAATTGCTACATTTAGATTTGTTTGGTCCAACAAGGACTGCCTCCCTAAGTGGAAAGAAATATGGACTTGTCATTATTGATGATTACTCTAGATGGACATTGGTAATGTTCCTAGCTCACAAAGACGAGTCTTTTGAGGTGTTCTCAATATTCTGTAAAAGGATTCAAAATGAGAAAGGTATATGTATCAATTCAATCCGAAGTGATCACGGAGGAGAGTTTGAGAATGTAAACTTCCAACTATTTTGTGAAGAAAATGGCATTCTTCATTGTGACACCCGCTACCCCGCATATGATAAAATAAAATAAGGCATGCAAGTTAAATAAAATTTTAACATAAAAGGTAGCAAGTACCACATGATCAGAAAACATTTTAAACATAAAACAACTGTGGAAAAACGTTAACATAAACATAACCCGAAACCCGATATCACATAATCAGAGTTGGTATACATATACCGATAATACATCGGAATAAAACTAAACAACTAAACATAAATCCTATCTACTACTACTAAGAGAGATCTCCACGGGATCACTCCTCATCAGCATGCTCACCCTCCTCTACTCACCTTGAGTAAACAGATGCGGGTATGAGTCCTTCATCTCGCTCTCCAACTCCCACGTAGCACTTTCTTCTGTAGCTTCACTCCAAATGACCTTGACCAAGGGAATTTCCTTCCCTCTCAGCTGCTTGACCCTTCGATCTTCAACCCGAAGTGGTAACACCTCAAAGGTCAAGTTATCCTTTGGTGGAATAACATCGGGCACTATCAAATGGCTTGAATCATGAACATACTTTCGAAGTTGGGACACATGAAACACATTATGAAGGTTTGACAAGAACGGGGGTAAGGCTATTTGGTAGGCGACTTCACCGACTCTTTTTAGAATTTGGTAAGGGCCATTTAATCTAGGAGTAAGTTTCCGCGCTTTCATTAATCTGCCAACCCCAGTTGTTGGGGTAACTCGCAAGAACACATGATCCCCCTCCTGGAATTCGAGAGTTTTTCTTCTCTTATCATGGTAACTCTTTTGCCTACTCTGTGCCACTCTCATCTTATCTTGTATCATCCTCACTTTCTTTGTAGTCTCTTGCACTACCTCAGGTCCTAACACAACATTCTCTCTAGGCTCATTCCAACACAAGGGTGTCCTACACCTCCTCCCATACAAAGCCTCATAAGGTGCCATCCCAATACTGGAATGGAAGCTATTGTTGTAGGTGAACTCTATAAGGGGTAAAAACTTATCCCAACTACCCGACTGCTCTAGCACACACGCCCTCAGCAAGTCTTCTAAGGATTGGATTGTCCTCTCAGACTGACCATCGGTCTGTGGGTGATAAGCTGAACTCAATCCAAGCTTAGTTCCTAAGGCTTCATGCAAACTATTCCAAAATCTAGAGGTAAATCTAGGATCTCTGTCTGAAATTATGCTAGAGGGTACACCGTGCAATCTAACTATTTCTCTTATGTACAACCCAGTCAACTTCTCTAATGGATATTCCATGTTCATAGGAATGAAATGGACATATTTGGTTAACCTGTCCACAACAACCCATATGGCATCACAACCAGCTGGAGTCTTAGGGAGTCCAGACACAAAATCCATAGAGATACTATCCCACTTCCACTCAGGGATACTCAAAGGTTGCAACTTACCTGAAGGTTTCTGGTGCTCTGTCTTAGCCTTCTGACACACTAAGCAAGCATACACAAATTTAGCCACATCCTTTTTCATCCTAGGCCACCAAAACATCCGTTTCAGATCCTGATACATCTTTGTGGCTCCTGGGTGAACACTCAAACCACTCCTATGTCCCTCCTCAAGGATCAACTTCCTAAGCTCTGGAACATCAGGTATACAAACTCTATCCTGGAACCTCAAAATTCCATCAGTCCCTTCCTTAAAACTGAGATTTCTACCTTGAGCAATCAACTCTCTCTGGTCTAAAAGGTATACATCTATCTTCTGCCCTTCTCTAATCTGATCCATCAAACTGCTAGTGATTTTCAACATTCCTAACCTAATGCTGTTAGGGGTAACTTCCCAAGCTAAACTCAAATCTCTAAACTCCTCTATCAAATCCATCTCTCTAACCATCAAAGCTGAAACATGTAAGGTTTTTCTACTCAAAGCATCAGCCACTACATTGGCCTTACCTGGGTGGTAACTCAACTCAAACTCATAATCCTTAAGAAATTCTATCCACCTACGTTGTCTCATATTCAGCTCCTTTTGGTCAAATAGGTATTTCAAACTCTTATGATCACTAAAAACCTCAAATCTAGCTCCATAGAGGTAATGCCTCCAAATTTTTATGGCAAACACTATAGCTCCTAACTCCAAGTCATGAGTAGGGTAGTTCTTCTCATGGGTCTTAAGCTGCCTAGAAGCATAAGCTACTACCTGACCATTCTGCATCAACACACCACCTAAACCTTGCTTCGAAGCATCATAGTACACTACAAAAGGTTCACTAAGATTGGGTAACACTAACACAGGTGCAGATGTCAACCTATTCTTCAACTCCTGAAAACCTTCCTCACACTTAGAGTCCCACACAAAGATCTGACCTTTCTTAGTAAGGCGGGTCATAGGCAAAGCTATCTTAGAGAATCCTGCTATAAACCTCCTATAGTACCCGGCCAAACCCAAGAAACTTCTAACCTCGGTCACAGACTTAGGTGCTTCCCAATGGAGCACGGTTTCTACCTTAGCTGGGTCCACGGCTATCCCTCCTTTAGAAATGATGTGTCCTAAGAAACTCACCTCTTCTAACCAAAACTCACACTTGGACAACTTGGCATACAACTGTTTTTCCTTAAGGGTTTCCAAGACTATCCTCAAGTGTTCCTCATGTTCCTCCTTAGTCTTAGAGTATACTAGGATATCATCTATGAAGACAACTACAAACCTATCCAAGTATGGATGAAAGATCTTGTTCATGTAGTCCATGAACACAGCAGGGGCATTAGTCACACCAAAAGGCATAACTAGATACTCATAATGGCCATAGCGCGTTCTGAACGCAGTCTTTGGAATGTCCTCAGACTTGACCCGAATTTTGTGATAGCCTGATCTTAAATCTATCTTAGAAAACACACAAGATCCTATCAGCTGGTCCATAAGGTCATCTATCCTAGGAAGAGGATACCTATTCTTAAGGGTCACCTTGTCCAGTTGTAAATAATTGACACACAACTTCATGCTACCATCTTTCCTCTTGTAACACATCACTAAGAATGACACTCTAGGAAGTATACTATTGATCGGCACCAAAAGTCATACATACTCTTAGGCAACAATAAAACAGGTTAAGGTTCACTATCAATGGTTCGGACAGTTCCCTGCCACGACCCCATTGTCCGATCACTCAATGATCTTAACCAATTCAAAATTGGTTAAATCCTACTAGAAAATTTTTTTTTTTTTTAACAAAAGGCATAATAAAACAGTCATATAAGTTCAAAACACTTCTGCAGAGTACACAGAAGAGACACAACAGACACATACCCCGGCCTGTAGGACAGACCGGCTCTGATACCACTAAATGTGACACCCGCTACCCTGCATACGATAAAATAAAATAAGGCATGCAAGTTAAATAAAATTTTAACATAAAAGGTAGCAAGTACCACATGATCCGAAAATATTTTAAACATAAAACAACTGCGGAAAAACGTTAACATAAACATAACCCGAAACCCGATGTCACATAATCAGAGTTGGTATACATATACGTATAATACATCGGAATAAAACTAAACAACTGAACGTAAATCCTATCTACTACTACTAAGAGAGATCTCCACGGGATCACTCCTCATCAGCATGCTCACCCTCCTCTGCACATGCAACATCATATGCACAAGAACAACAAACGATGGGGGTGAGAAATACGATCATAAATATGTGTAAACGGAATGGAATAGAAATTAAGATGACATACAACATACATCAATCAACACATGTATAATATATCAAAGATGCATGTCAATGCGAATGCAACATCACTACTCCGGATACATGTGGCCAACAACTATAAATCTGGAAAGACGATTAGGAGTACATGTCCGGTTATCAATGTGGATGATATGCCAGACCATGGGCCATCCCCAAACACTCTCACTAATCCTGATAACGTATAGTGGCTAGTCAGGGTACTCGAGCTTATCCTTTAGGTCACTCCGACAATAGGTAGCTAGCCCATGTCACCTGGAATTTCCCTACCCAATGTACTCGCAAGGCCGGGATAACACCCATCGTGGCCTCCACTATCGCAATTCATCGTTTGCTTTCCACCCAACATATCAACGTCAACGTATGATGCATGCTATGCTCAACAACATGCAAACACATGTCCAACCATCCACCATCATACCATTACATGGCTATCAACTTTGACCAACAAGCATCAAAGATGATTTATCAACATCAAACTTGACCAATAAGCATCAAGAATGATTTAACCAACAACATTGGTAACAGTGCGTCGTTACCAATAACATCATCGTCTCACTAATTGTTCTTTAAGTCTTAACTTAACAATACCTTTATTAAGCATTATACTTAATATTATTATCTAAACCTCATCTAATATTTTATTAGGATTATAACTTAACCTTTAATATTTAAACCTCAAGTCATATATTTATTAAGATTATAACTTAATCTTATTATCTAAACCACAATTCATATCTTATTAAAATCATAACTTAATCTTAATATCTAAACCACAATTCATATCTTATTAAGATTATAACAAGCCTACATAACACTATCCATCAAGCATAAGGGGTCAAAACTGCTCCTGGGCACGTGAGAATCGATTTCCATTCTCTGGAATCGATTTCTCAAGTCTTCAAAATCGATTTCCAATCTCTGAAAATCGATTTCAACATGTTCAAATCGATTTCCCCAATTGATTTTGAACAAGGGAAAATCGATTCTAAAAATCGATTTCTACAAGGCCAAATCGATTTCAACGCTCTGGAAATCGATTCTTGGTCGATTCAAATCGATTTCCATGTGCTGAAAATCGATTTCTGGGTGTCAGATCATACAGCAGCGGGTTTCCTCCGCTATAGACCAGTCTACGTTCTCTAATTAACAGATCATTTGAGCCTAAGCTATTTATCATCAATTTGATTAGTTCAACACTCATGAATCATAACCTAAGGATATCTCAAACTAATCCTTGGTCATCAATCTCACATTGCCTATTTATTTTCTCCCTATAACTATGTTCTAATAGTGTAGGATTAACAAAATACCATACCATGGCATAAACAACATATTCATCATCATCAATTCATCAACATTCATAATAATCATGTACTCATAGTTATAAACATGTTATGACATCAGATTATTCATCAATCAATACTCGTATAGTCAGAAAGCAACATAACAACATTCATAGGCACTTACAATGCATATAGACAAACATATAGGGGGTCGTGGGTTAACCCCTTCATCTTAACCTATCCCAAAACCCACATACTCATGACCAATTTTCTCCCCCCCTATACCTGGTATGACGATTCACAGCCTAAGGGAAAGAGAACAGAGCCAAGTTCTGCTACGGCTCCTTCTTACGGATTCAGCACTTGATCACGATCGCAACACTGGAAAGCAGAGTCGATCTTTAAGTTAAGGATTAAAAGGGAAAACAAAACTAGGATTAGAAACTCACCTTGGTTTCTAACTTAGGAGATTAACTCTAGCAACAGGAATGGATTAGCTAAACAACGGCGTGTTCTTGACGAAGAACACCAAAGCAGGATTCGTCTTTTGGGTTTCCTAGAGCAAGAGATCAATTAGAGCGCTTAGGGATGAGAAGAGGCAAAAAGTGTGTACAATAGAGTGTGGATACTAGGTTTAGGTCGTACGCTATGTATATATAGCTGTTAGGGACGTTTTAGGACGAATGGGCTGTACACAGCATAGCCCAGTAACCCAAACACATACACAAGCTCTGACATGCATGGAAATCGATTTCAACATCCATGAAAATCGATTGGTCAAATTGATTTTCTTATCAAAGAAATCGATTTTGCCCTTCAAACAATGGATTTCCTCCTTCTGGAAATCAATTTCTTCACCTGGAAATCGATTTCCCAAATCGATTTCCCAATCGATTTTGGCATCGACACCTGAATAAAACTTGTAGGTAATCCTCTAAGATTTCCAACGCATCCTAGATCATCTCGATCGGATGTCTAGAACTCAAGATATGGCCAAAACCGTGAAACAGGTTATTTAGACTCGGATGAATTGATTATTCTAAAGGCCGAACTATTACAACTATGAACTTATGCACCAAAAACAAGCAAAAATGACATATGTAAGCATCTATAAGTAAGTATCAACACATATATACATAGAAGTGAAAGAGCAGGGTGTTACATTCATAATTTCTCTGCCCTTAGAACACCTCAACAAAATGGTGTTGTTGAGAGAAAGAATAGGTCTCTTCAAGAGATGGCAAGAACATTACTCAATAATAACTCTGTCTCTAAGAACTTTTGGGCTGTGGCTGTTAACACAGCGTGCTATATTTGAAATAGAGTATACATAAGACCAATACTGAAAAAGACTCCATGTGAATTGTGGAAAGGACGAAAACCCAACATATCATATTTTCATACTTTTGGATGTGCCTGTTTTATATTAAACACTAAAGACAATCTAGGAAAATTTGATGCCAGAGTTGATAATGGTATTTTCTTATGATATTCTGAAACATCTAAAGCCTTTAGAATTTATAATTGTAGATCATTAATTGTCGAAGAATCCATTCATGTTAAATTTGATGACAAGAAGCCTAATAAAACACTATCAGAGCTGGACGAATCTCTTGCAGATCTGGATCTGAATGATCATCGTCCAACCAACAATGAAAAGGAAATCTTCCATAATGTCAAAACTGCTGATCCACACTTGTCTAGTGATAGCCAGAAATCTTGGCAATTTAAAGTTTACCATCCATCCTGAAGATCAGATCCTTGGTCAACCTAGTGACAAAGTAAGAACAAGGTCAACCTTCAGAAATCAAGCTGATTCAGCTTTCATCTCTGAGTTAGAACCAAAAACTGTGGATGAAGCTCTCTCGGACGATGGATGGATCTTGGCCATGCAAGAAGAACTCAATCAGTTCGAGAGAAACAAAGTTTGGACCTTAGTTCAAGAACCCAAAGATAAATCCATTATTGGAACTAAGTGGGTATTTAGAAACAAGATGGATGAAAATGGAAAGGTTGTGAGAAACAAAGCAAGGTTAGTAGCACAAGGTTATTCTCAAGAAGAAGGTATTGATTACATTGAAACCTTCGCTCTGTTGTAAGAATAGAAGCTATACGTATCTTACTATCCTTTGCTGCTCATCATAACATAACCTTATATCAAATGGATGTTAAAAGTGCTTTTCTGAATGGACTAATTAACGAAGAAGTCTATTTAATGCAACCCCCTGGGTTTGAGGATCATTCCCATCCTGAGTATGTATACAAGCTTCAGAAAGCTTTATATGGACTCAAACAAGCTTCTAGAGCTTGGTATGAGAAACTCAGCTCCTTCCTCATGGGAAATGGTTTTTGCATGGGAAAGGTAGATACGACTTTGTTTAAGAAAACTAATAAAGATAATTTTATAATAATTCAAATCTATGTTGATGACATTATTTTTGGATCTACTAATGATTCTCTTTGTAAGGAATTTTCTGATCTTATGACAAAAGAATTCGAAATGAGCAAGATGGGAGAGCTCAAATTCTTTCTAGATCTGCAAGTAAGACAAACCTCAAAGGGTGTGTACATTCACCAGACCAAGTACACTAAAGATCTCTTGAAGATATTTCAAATGGACGATAGCAAGCCAATGAGTACTCCTATGCATCCAACTTCCATTCTTACCAAAGACAACAAAGATAAAAAGGTAGATCAAAAGGTTTACAGAGGTATGATCGGATCCCTTTTATATCTCACCGCATCCAGACCAGATATTATGTTTAGTGTATGTCTTTGTGCACGTTTTCAAGCTGATCCATGTGAAAATCATTTAACTGCTGTCAAGAGAATTTTTATATATCTAAAAGGTACTTCTAATCTGGGTTTATTTTATGAGAAAACCATTAGTACAGATTAATGGGATATTGTGATGCTGACTATGCTGGAGACAGAATTGAACGAAAAAGTACAAGTGGCGGCTGTCATTTTCTGGCATCAAATCTTATCTCATGGTCCAGTAAAATACAAAGCACCATAACCTTATCAACTGCTGAAGCTGAATATATCTCTGCGGCTAGTTGTTACTCACAACTTTTATGGATTAAACATCAACTGGAATATTACAATATTCATGAAAGTACGATTCCAATTTATTGTGATAATATTGCTACAATTAATTTATCGAAAAATCCTATTTTGCACTCGAGGGTTAAGCAGATAGAAATCAAACATCACTTTATTAGAGATTACATTCAAAAAGGTGTGTTTGATGTAAAATTTGTTGATACTGACCACCAGTGGGCAGAATCTTCACAAAATCTCTTGCAGAGGATAGATTTTCTTTAATAAGAAAACAGCACAACATGCTTTGTGTTGAATGACCTTGCGTCCAATAAACGCTTGTGTCAGAAAAGCATGTGCATAAAATAGTTGCGTCCATTTTCTGCTAACGTCGTTATTCCTTGATATTTATTTATTGTCTTTTTTTTTTAAATCTCAGCATCTGTCCTCCACATAAATACTATGTTGAGTCAGCACTCTCGGGTCACGTCAAGCGGCGTGCGTCTGCTACTTCACTCTTAAGTAGCCTCCCTCGATAACCGCTAGTCATTATTTTTTTTGTAACCACGGTTACTTTCGGTGACGCTTCGGTTACTTTTAGCCTCTTTATAGAAAACCTTAACCCGTGAGCTCAAACCTCACCAAACGTCCTCTCTTTGAAATCTTCTCTCTCTCTCTCTCTCTCTCTCTCAACTGTTCATCTTCTCTATCTTTTCTCTCTTCACTCTTCTGAAAAATGGGAAGAAATCCGCGATCAACTGGAGAAGGAAGCAGCATTTCACAGGAGACCACTTCATCGCTCGGTCATCCCACTCGTGAGATTCCTGCTAACTGTCAGATCAATATTGAGCATTAGATTGTCTTGAATATGCTAGCGAGATTGGGAGCAGACGTCAGGGTCTACATCATTGGTGCTGGATGGGATCATTTCTTTATCAACTATCCAGAAGTCTATCGAAGACTTCTCACTGAGTTCTGGAAGATAGCTCACCTTGAAAAAGAAGGTCTTATTTCTGGGTTTGTTCTGGGGACACACAAATTTGAAGTCTCCAAAGTCTCTATAGCCTCTGCTATTAGGTGTCTATCTCTCGGTGCCACCTATTTCAATCTTGGCACAACAAGTTTGGAGGAAAAGACAATGTTTTTAACTTCCTCAGAAATCCCGATGCTCAGCCAAATGCACTGTTCCGTGCTGCTACCATGAAGGATGAAGCTAGAGTTCTTAATCAAATCTTGAACAAAGCCGTTCTGCACAAAGCTGGATCCAAAGACTCCATCTCTGAAGTGCATTCCTTCCTGCTCACCCATCTTCTGTATGGTATAAAGGTCAATCTTCCCTCTCTTCTCTTTGACCGTTTCAAAGAAAACTGCATTGATGTCGTCTCTATGAAGACCATTACATATGCAATCCTTCTCTTTCGCATCTTTGAAAATCAAGGGGTTTATCGGATGCTACAAAAAGTTCATCCTAGCATCAAAACCTCCTATCAAACAGTGAGATGTCCTGTGTTTGGAAAGGCAAACCTCTCTAAAATGCAACTCAAAACTGTGCTGGCTTTTGATCAAGCTCAGACCTCTTCTGCTCAAGCTCCACGCATGGATGATCTTCAAAGTCTTAAGAGAAGGAAGCATCAAACTCAAAACGTTGCAAACCCTCCTCTTTTCTCCTCTGATCCATCCACTCAGGCTTCGTCTCAAAATGTCTTCGAAGAATTTGAGGAAACGCCGAGCCTAGAGTTCGCCTCAATGATGGAAGGAATTGCTTACACCATCTATGGAGAAAAGTTCATCAAGCTCAATGGTGTGGTACTTCCATTTGTTGAGGAGATTCATGGACCTTTGCTTAAGGCTGATTTAGGCTCAAAGCAGCACGCTCATGTTTCCTCTCAAGCGGATCTAGAAGTTGGTTCCTCTAAACATCGATACAGAAAGAGAAAACTTCTGGTGGATGAAGACGATGAAGAAGATGATGAGGACAATGTTCCTATTACTCTTCTTCTTACAAAGAAAAGTAAGGTCTCTCCTTCACCCTTACCCAACCCTTCTGTACAATCCACTCCTTCTGAAGAACCATCTTTTATCCCTCACCCCAATCCTAAACTCTCTGCATCCATACCTCTTCCACCAAAACCAATGCGCATCAAAACCGTCGCCCAACGACCACCTTGACCAAAATCCTTATATCAGACTCTTCAACCTTCACTCCCTCCCCACAAAAATCCTTTTCCCCATCCCCATCTCCACCTTTCTCACCTCAAGATGCCCTTCCCTCCGTACCTCCATCACAGGTCCCGGAATCATCTTCTCCTCCTCCTATTCCTCTGCTTCCATGGTACTCTCATGAAGAAGCCACATCTTCAGAGGTTCCAGTGGATAATTCTCCTGCTTCAGTTGTTGTTCCTTTTTCCCAAACGGAAGCCAGCTCGGTTCAGCACACTGAACGTCTTGATGCTACTTCCACCCTGTCTAGAAACACGGTGGAACTACATCTTGATGAGGAAGATGTCAACTCTTCTACAGCTGAAGAAGCTCGCCCTGCTCCATCTTCGGCTCCTTCTCTACCTCCTGGTCTGACTCTTGAAGTTGTTGACTACTTAGTAGATCGGATCTTAGCTAGGGTCACTGAAGAGTTAGATCGAAAGATGGCTCAGTTGTTCTCTTATCTTCATCGCGTCTTCCCTGACTTTCCGCCTCCATCTCCTTAGAATCTTTTCATTTCTTTTTGATGACAATGGTGTTGTATCCTCCCTTTATTCCTTTTGTCTGATGACAAACAGGGGGAGAAAATATATGAAATAAAATGTGTAAAGTTGTTATATATATGAAATGAATTAAACATTTGGTTATATATCCTGTCTTTATAAATGTGTAAAGTTGTTATATATATGAAATGAATTGAACGTTTGGTTATATATCTTGTCTTTATACTTTCATAATCTGAGTTATGTTTTCAATAAGTAAATGCATAATCTCAGGGCGAGCCTTTTTTTTTTTTTTTTTTTGCGATACACTGTCTATATTGTTTCAAAAACATGCTTCATAATAATGTTTGTCATCATAAAAAAGGGGGAGATTGTTAGAACCAAAAAAGTAATGACTAATGACCCCTAAAAGTTTTAATGATTAACAAAGTTATTATATGTTTATTGAAAATACTCGAAGTCAAGTTTATGCTAATCCATAAGGTCAAAAGACCTTTGTATGTTTCTGAGTTCAGATAGTTCTCAAAAAACCAAAGTTTCACCTAGCTCTTAAAGGACAACTCACTACAATATCTTCGTCCAAAGAAACTAAGTGGTAAAGGTTTACGTCCAAATGTTTACATTGCTTTATCGTCCAATTGTTTATAATTATTGTGCGTCCAATTGTCTTTAATGCGTATGCGTCCAATTATCTTCAATGCTTATGCGTCCAATTGTTTATAACTATTGTGCGTCCAATTGCCTTCAAATGCGTATGTGTCCAATTGTCTACAACACGTGTGCGTCCAATTATATATTTGCCTGTGCGTCCACTAACTTCCTTTTGTAGATGACGTGGCACGCTCTTATTCAAAAGTCTTAAATGGTTTTAAGGAAATATCTTTTTCACATAAAGACAAAAGAAAGGTACGAACGTCGTACAAAGCAAATCATGTAGAGCAAAGCACGTAGAGCAAAAGGCTTGTCGGCCATCAAAGCAAAATCAGTCTGCTACCATTCAAGCTGCTACTACCTCCTCATTTTGAAAGGACAATTACACAACGGAAAACAACTGGCAAATGATCTGTGCCTAACGGATATTTGATTGAGTCTAAACGGAAAAAATTCTCCCTATATTTTGAAATCAGAAGGTCAAGACAAAGCTATAAGAAGACCCTCCTCTGAAGAAGCAATCAGAGACAACACACGAGCTAGAAAATATTAAAGAGATTTCATTGTGCAAACAAAAAGCCAAAAGGCTTTCACTCTCAGTTTTTGATCTGTAAACCTTCTCATTCTTTCATTGTAAAGTTGTAAACAAATTGTCAAGAGCTATATCGTGTAATACTCTCACTGTTGTGAGTTTGTAAAAAGCTCAGAAAAACCCCTCTCAAATATTAGGATTTGTTAAGCCCGAAGAGGCTTGTCTGTAAAAGAATACTTGTTGCCTGGAGAGGTGCAGAATACTTGGAGTTGTAGTCTTGGAGAGACTTGGAAACAACTTGTATTAAGTGCTAAGAGTTTTAGTGGAGAAACCTTCTGGAGGAAGGGACTGGAAGTAGCTCTTTGTTTTGAAAGAATGAACCAGGATATATCTTTGTGTGAATCTCTCTTTCTCTATCTCGTTAAGTTTTTTTTATTACTAACTTGGGGATTGAAGACAAAGTATCTTAATCATCTATAATCGTTTTAGTGTGTTCTTTCATCTTCCTGCTTTAAACGTTTGTTTTAAAAAGAAAGGGTTTTCGAAAATCGGTTAAGAAACACAATTCAACCCCCTTCTTGTGTTTCCCTATTTTACTTTCACCCTTGTCGCTGACAGTGCTGCCTTTCTATGCCAACTACTTGAGAAGTTGGAGCTTTTGAAACCCTCCGAGTGTTTTATATTTGGCACTAACATATATCCAAAAGATGACCACATGGGCCCGCACTTGGTTTTGCTTCTTTTATCATTGCCCAACAAAGCCCCATGCTTGTACGTGAATAGAAAGCACCAAGCTTTCTTTCAATTATTTTTTTTTCTTTTATCAATTTATTCTTTCCAATTAATTACTCTTTTTCGCTGGCCCACTACATTTTTTTTTAAACAAACCTATTCTATATCGATACATATACAAACTACTAACCTGTCATGTCCTCCTACATGAATTAAATATATATGTATCCTTGTCAAAAAAAACTTATAGTAGTTATTATTACCGTATTATATATATATATATATATATATATATATATATAATATATTATATATATATATATATATATATATATATATATATATATATATATGTTTTTTTTTTGTAGCCAATCAACGTCAAGAGTTTGCGAGGTTTCTGACATGGACGTGCTAACAGGTAGCACGGTGCGGCTCAGACCGTGCTCCCTTTTGGCACGGACGTGCCAACATTAGCACGGGCGTGCCAAACAGCATCAAATTTGTCCATTTTTCGACACGGCCGTGCTAATAGTTAGCACGGCGCGGCCCAGACCGTGCTCTTCGGTACGGGCGTGCCGAACGTGAGCACGGGCATGCCAACGTTACTATGATAGAATTTCAACTTGAAGCTTCTTCCTTGTATTCTTTTGGTCAGTACACCACCCTTAAGGTTCGAATTCAACTACTCTAAGCCTCCCTAACAATTTATGAATTTTATTTTCTAAGATTAAAGTCTCTTATAACTTTATTTAATTCTTGGGATGTTACAGTATGAGTACAAGAAACCTTGTCACTTCAAGGCTGAGTGTCCTAAGCTGAAAGATAAGAAAAAGTTCTTCAAAAAGAAAAGCAAGAATCTCATGGCAACATGGGAAGATCTTGACTCTTCCGAAGAAGAAGAAAATGAAGAAGAGGCAAACTTATGTCTTTGGTCTAAAGATTACCTTTCTGAAGAATCATCTGAAGAATAGGAACAATCTACCTTAACAATCACACTATATCCTGAAGCTGGTCCTTTTAAGGGAATTTAGTGGTCTCTCTATAAACAGACTACCTATTTTTTATGGAATAGGTGACTATGTTATGTGGAGGGAACTATTCATGAGATTCAACTTAGCCCAAAATGTTGATGATCTATGGAGAGCATACACTGATGATAGCTTTTGTCCTACTGTTGTTATCAATGGTAAACGTATGGTAAAACCAAGGGCTGAGTGTCCAGAAGAAGAAGAAAGAAGAGCAAGAATCAATGCAAAGGCTGTCTACACTCTTACTTGTGCTTTGGACGATAGAATCATCAATGTTGTAATGTATTGTGATATTGCAAAAAGAATGCTTGACATGCTTGATGCCCTCTACATGAGACGGCGAACTACTCGTTCAGGAGGACTGCCAATCTATCAATCTTTAGAATATGAAGTATGGAGAGAAAGGTTCAAGTCCTTTCTCACAACACAAGGATTAGAGGAACATTGGAAAACTCCCACTGATGAAACCTTCTGTCCTATCGTTATCACCAATGGAGAATACATTATGAAACCTCTAGAAAATTGCACCACAGAAGAAAGAAGAAAAGTTGTTCTAGGCTATAAGGCAAGAGCTTTTCCGTTTCGAAGTGTACATAGAGCAAGAAGACAAGCCCTGGCTGAAGAAACAATTGCTTGGGGAATGATGAACTTAATGGATATCCTTGAAAGATCTCTTCCAGCAGCAGATATGTGTCTTGTGACGCTTGAGGCTAACGCGGGCAGGGAGTGATCGCCGGTGCTTGAGGCACAGACAAGAAGCGGCTCCTGGCAGGCTTCTAGGCAAAGGGACATATAAATGAACCGGATTCACATCGGAATGAGAGGGATCCTGAGGCTGTGCAGGTATGGGACTGTACAGTTGAAGGAAGGTGCTTACTAGAATTGATTGGTACTATCTATATCAACAAGATGCATCTTCTTTTTGGGAGCCTAGAACATAAGAACTCCATAGTTAAGCATGCTTGACTTGGAGCACTTGTGGGATGGGTGACCTTTTGGGAAGTTTCCTAGAAAGTGCGTGAATGAGCACAAAGCACGCTAAAAAGACCCGTGTTGGTTTGTGGGGATAGTCGGCAATCTTGAAAGCAGTCTGGGCCATTACAAATGGTATCAGAGCAGACTTCTCCCAGTACGATGTGGTTCGGGAACGAACCAGGCGGATGCTGGTGGGCATGTGATGCCTGAGGCTGACGAGGGCGGGGAGTGATCGCCGGTGCTTGAGGCATGGACAAGGAGCGGCTCCTGGCAGGCTTCTAGGCAAAGGAACACATGACTGAACCAGATTCACATCGGAATGAAAGGGATCCTGAGGCTGTGCAAGAATGGGAATATATAGTTGAAGGAAGGCTTACTAGAATTGATTGGTACTACCTATATCACACTACAAGAAAATCCGATAATACTGACGGCTTTTACCAACGGCCGTAACGGCGTCGGTAATTCAGGAATTTCCGACGGCTTAAGCCGTCGGAAAATGCGAAAATAGTTTACCGACGGTTAGAGCCGTCGGTAACTTCACCGAGGACAAGACCGTCGGTAAATCCGTTGGTAATTTTGGCGCAATTAGGAGCCAAATTTTCCCGCTCGATTAAATCGTCGATAATAGCACTTCAATTTTACCGACGGCCTTAGCCGTTGGTAAGGGTCCTTCACCGTCCGTAAGTGTCTTTTCGCTTTCCCGCACATTTGATAGTTTCCGATGGCTAAGGCCGTCAGTAAGTTACCGACGGTCTAACCCGTCAGTAAAGTAACGGTCACATTTCAATTTTCCGATGGCCTAAGACGTCGGTAAGGTTACTATAGCCGTCGGTAAGTGAACGGTCACATTTCAAGTTTCCGACGGCCTTGGCCATCGGTAAGGGTATTTTAGGCCGTTGGTAACCGTCGGAAATGTCCCACTTAACAGAGACCTGCGCCTTCTCCATCTCATTTCTCTCCTTCTCCCGCGACCAAACTCCCCCTCCCCTTCCCCCTCTGCGTCTGGTCTCCCAGCCACAGTCCCAGCCACCGCCACCTCCACTGCCACCGTCTCCCTCTCCTCTCCTCTCCTCTCCTCTCCTCTCCTAGGTATCAGCCACCACCGAGACCGCCACCATTCGCACCGCCAGCACCACCTCTTCGCGGCCCACCACCTCGCCGTACCACTTCTTCACGGGCCACCACCACCAACCGCACCTGGGGTCCGCCTGAACTCTCAGTCTCTTCACCGCCGCCACTGCAAGACTGTCGCCACCACCAACCACCGCGAGTCGCCTTGTCCATTCAACCATTGAGAGCCCTCCCTGTCAGACTTCTCCCCTCCGCGTCTGGTCAGTCATTTTAGGATCCTCCATTGGATTGTGTTGTTTTTCTTTGCATGACTGTATTGTTGTTGAATATGTATTGTGTTGCTGAAATTGTAATTGCTGAACATGTATTATGTTGCTGAAATTGTAGTTGCTGAACATGTATTATTGTTTTTCTTTGCATTACTGTATTGTGTCAAACTGTGTATTGCTGGTGAAATTGTATGTTCTCTGTGTAGAGCTTAGGTTGAATTGAGGTTTAGGTTGTTTTTTTATTTGTTCTAATTCCCTAATTTTATTTTAAATTATATTCATTATGTTTTAATTTGCATGTTTGTAGTGATAGTGTAATAATCTTTTTTTCACTCGTGAATTTTTTAGTATAAATTACATGTTTAATTATAGGTCTCATAAGACTTAAAAAATAAAAGATGTCACCCTATAATACTTTTTTTTAGCTTAGGTTAGAAACATCGACTAAAAGGTCTAGCCAAGTAATCAAATAAATAAATAAAGTAAAATAAATAAATAAATATAATAAATAAAATAAATTAAGATAAACCGATCGCTCCTAACACTTATAACAAGTGTTAAGCCGCATAAAACTAATGCATAAATAGTAACATAAAATACTATCTTAGAATATCAAAATCTCTTAACACTTGTATTTGTGTTAAGCCTCATAAGAGTCATAATTAAATAATAAATTATAAAAATAATTAGCTTAAATTAGAAACCTGGACATAAAAAAAATGCATGGACGGTGGTGGCTGAGTCATGGCAAAGTGCAAATGGTTCGGCAGCGGATAGTGCGATGTGGCGAAAATAATTAATGAATAAAATTTAAAATTTAAATAATTAAATAAGGTAGAAATAATAAATAATATTTGAATAATTGAATAAAGAGGTTAAATATTTGGAATTAAATTACAACAATAATTAAATAACAAAATAGGTTAATAAAATAAATAAGTCCGCAACAAGGAATACAATACCAATTTTTCTTAGCACTTAAAATAGGTGTTAAGGCTCATAAGACTTAGAATAATTACTTGTTGGTTTGTTTGCAACTTTGATCCGTCCCTATGCACTTTACCATATGAACTTGACTTTCAAGTACAAAAGGTAAAATTACCTCATAGAGGTTAAAGTTTGAGGCATTGGTCGAGAGGAACTTTCACATGAAGGCCTCCCATCGCCTATCTGATATGCTCAGGGAAGCTCGCTTGAGGGGCGAGCGACCCTCATGGATGGGAGATGCAGCCTGGGATGCCTTATGCCGCCATTGGGCTACTGCTGATTTCCAGAAAAAATCAGCCCAAGCAAAGAAAAATAGGGCATCAGAGAAGGGTGGGAGCCTACAAACAGGAGGTTCCATTAGCCTCGCGGAGTACTTTGAGCGTCTGGTACATTTATTCATATTTAATACATATGTTATTCTTATTGTTTTTTTAATTATTGTTTACTTATAATTTATGTTTGTGTACATATAGGTTAGGGACAGAGGGGGACCAGTGCCGATTAACGAGCTCCACCACCACACCCATACTAGGAAGGGTATTGGCGAGTATTTAGATGAGTGCTCTAGGCGCACTCAGGTAATGCCTCATTTATTAATAGTTTTGAAATGTATGGTTTTATTTTATATAGTCTTCATTAATTTGTTTAATTATGCATAATAGGAGGAGTTCGAGGATAGGATGTCTCAGGCAACAACATCTTCCTCCACCCCACTTGAGCCCGAGGAGCAGCAACGGCTTGCACTACGTGTTTGGGCTGAGATTGTTGGCGGCAAAAAGAAAGGTCGTCTTTACGGTGCAGGAGACCTTTCCGGTAACTATCGGAAAGGATCTTCGAGCTTGGATATCAGCGCCATAGCATCCACCGGAGCCAGTCGCCACGCTGATCGGGAGATTGCTGAGCTCAGGCAGAGACTGACTGAGTCTGAGAGTCGTGCCGAGGAGCGTGATCGACGTGCTGAAGAGCGTGAGCGGCTTGCAGAGGAGCGTGAGCATCAGATGGAGCAGATGCTACTGAGCATACAACAAATGCACCAACAGCCCTCTCGGCAGCAGCCCCCCATCCAGATCAGCTGACCAGTTGCACCAGGGCTGATAAGGAGGAGGAGGACTCTTTCGATGATCTTATCCAGTCTCCTCATCATTATGATAGAGATTATTAGATTTTCATATTAGTTTTTTTATTTATATTTTTATGTATTGTAAGAACATATGTTATTTATTATTTGGATATAATTTTAAATGTTTTAATGTTATTTTTAATTTTATTTTGCACTATTTATTTAATTAATATTTATAAATTATTAATAACAAAGAAAAATATTTAATAAATATAAAATATAATTAAATAAAAATTAATTAATCAATTAAAATTTAAATTAAAAAAATTTTACATAAGCCGACGGCCTGGCCGTCGGTAATGACCATGAACACTTTACCGTCGATCTCACCGTCGATAAAGTTACCGACGGTCTTGCCGTTGGTAACGTTTACTTTCGGTCTAGCCGTCGATAATGTTTACCGACAAGCCTATTTCCGACGGATAAAGCACCGTTGGTAATCCGTCGGAAATGTGCTGGTATCGACGGATTTTGGTGGTTACCGACGGTCTAATCTGTTGTTTTCTTGTAGTGTCAACAAGATGCATCTTCTTTTCGGGAGCCTAGAACATAAGAAATCCATAGTTAAGCGTGCTTAACTTGGAGCACTTGTGGGATGGGTGACCTTCTGGGAAGTTTCCTAGAAAGGGTGTGAGTGAGGACAAAGCACGTTGAAAAGATCCATGTTGGTTTGTGGGGATACTCGGCAATCCTGAAAGCAGTCCAGGCCGTTACATGTCTCATGGCAAGTGTTTCTTCTGAGGCAGAAACAGAAAAGGATGAGGTAAATATATCTGACTATTCCAAAGAAGCATATGATAAATTATTAAATGAATCATGCATTAATTATTCAGAATATAAGGCACTTAAAAGAAAATTCACCAAACTCAATAAAGACTCTGACAAAGTCAAAAATGAGAATGGAAAACTAAAAGAAGAGATAATCAGTGTAACACCCCGATTTTCTTAATCTTTTTAATTAGTCTATATTTAAGAAATTGTATTTTACTGGAGGGTCTAGAAACTTTAATAAATTATTCCGAGGCCATAGTCACACTCTACGCCATCGTAGGAGACTATGGTTAAGTTTTGGGCCGAAAACTCAAACGGAGCCCGATCAATGTTTTTTCGGATGATAGTGTTTTTCTACTATCACAACCTCATTTTGACAAACGGTCAGAACCATCAGTCTTAAGATTCAATCCTCTACCTTTTTGCTAAAATGTGTCCTGACGTCCAAAAATATAAATAATATTTTAGAATCGGACCGAAAATCGATCGGGTAGACGATTCGAGTTGTCTTAGGGTTTTTCGAGAACCTTGAGCCAATAATTTTCATACCAGGACTATGTTAAATTATTCGGGGACTCCTACCAGTGTCGTGAGGATTTTCGAAATGTCGGGACGTGCATTGACCAAATTGCCCTTGGTTAATTTTTGTAACTAGTTACTTTTACCATTACTTAACTACTAAGTTTCCTAAATAAATATCCAATCTTCCACCCTCACCCTCTCAATTTTCGGCCAGAGAACAGGCCCCCCCTCCAAACCTCTTCTTCTTCCTTTTCTCTTCTTTTCCTTCTCTTTTCTTTCTCACCATTTTTCTTCATTTTTGGAGCCTTAAACCTTGAGATTTCTTAAAGCAATCTTCACCAAACTTGAAGTAGATTATCATAGGAGGTAGAATCTCATCTCTATCTCTCTCAATCTCTCATTTTTCTCCTCTAAATTTCATGATTAGAAATGTTAGGGTTTTTATTCCAAAATATTCAAAAATCCATGATAAATTGGAGGAAAGTCATTTTGATACCAAACCAGTTTATATGGCCTAGGTTCATGACCTACATGTATGGCCCACGAGCTTAGAGCCATGAAATCTCTCTAGGGTAGTTAACCATAGAGGGGCCGAAACCCCCTATTGTGCAGGGTAGGGTTTTTGGTTGGTTTTTGATGTTTTGAGTTGATATCTCGGGTTATCACATTTAGTTAGGGTGTTATCCAAGAAGTGGGGATTTTTGGAGCTCCTTAGCTATTTTTCATGTTTTTCATTCAATAGGGCCGAACCCTAGGGGTAGTGCAGTAGGAGAAATCTTTGCTTTTTGAGCTAATGCCTTCATTGATTATGTTTAGGGATACCTAAGGATCATTAATCCAAGAGTTAAGAATTTTTAGACATCCGAAGCCTAATTAATTAAATAGGGGTAGTAGCTAATCTTAAGGAGTTAGGGAGTTTTTGATTTAACTGTATTGATTTCTGGTTGTGCTTTGTTGTATAGAATCGGACAGGATTCGAACATCCGACAGCGCACCCGACTGACAGCTGCGGAGTCGTAGCCGTAGCTGCTCGAGGAAATCACTAAGGTGGGGAGAAAGAACTAATATCGTCGGGAAGGCAAGCTTAGTATAGAGTATATATATCTGTCTAGGGGAACCCTAAAACCCTACTAGAGGTTGAGCCCTGGATAGAGTGCCCAGACCCTAGGTGTAGGTACCTTTGGGCTATCACCACTAAGTTGATATTATGAAGTATGAGACTTATTGAGGTTGATTGTGTTGAATTATTTAATTGATTACCTGTTGATTTTATTTTGTTGAACTATCTGTTTGATGAACTATTATCTAAATTTATGATGATAACTGTACTGGAAAGATCTTCCGTTGTGATGTTTATTGTGATTGGTTGGTTGAGTGTTGATGAGAGTATGGTGAGCGTTGATGTTGTTCGGGTTGATATCGTTGTGGTCCCAACCGTGGAGCCGTGGCTCGTAGACGCAAGGCGTCATGATGCTGATGTTGATGTGATGTTGATGATGATGTGATGTTGATGTTGACATTGATGTGATTCGATGTGTCGTGGTCATGGACGAGTGTTTAGGCGTGAGGTTCCGATATCAACCTGCGATGGATGTTTGTTGCATTTTCATAACATTTCATACCACAGCATTTGGTCCCAAAGGGGGATGTCCAATTGGGGACGTTACGTAAAATCCCGAGGCGGGATATGATGTGATGTGATGTGATGTAATCCCGACGGGGATGTCCAATAGGGGATGTGATGTATCGGCCGACATGCATATAGGGAAGACAGCATATACATAAGGACTAGTATCCCTCCTATAGGCTTATTCAAGAGAACGATGTTTGAGATGATTGTGATGGGTGACTTAAGAGATGGATGAGGTTGTGTTATATATGTTATCTGTGTTGTGTGATGTATATATATGCTGTACTGATGCCCCTCTCCCATATTGATGAATTATGTTTCTTATCTCCTACTATTTTCTGTATGTGTCGCCTTTATTTAATGGGAAGATCCCGAAGAGGAACTAGCTGCTGAGGAACTGGACGGCATTCCGTACGAGCCTGACGCCGGAGGACGGGCCACGGACCCTAGCCTCGAGAGGTTGGGCAGCGATCGTGATTAGCCAGAGAGCTATCTCTTGGCCTATCTTTCGTACTTTTATTTTGGTTTGTAATAACATACTCGTATGTATTACTTTATTACTGTAGCCCTACTGATGGGGCAACCGATGTATGTGATATATTTCTTTATATTTGAAGCTGTGTACTCTGAGGCGTAGCGTGCCGTAAATCGTTTTGCTTCCGCGCTAAATTTTCCCCTTCGCTTCGTATTTATAAGGCACGCTAACATTTATTATGCGATTAAGGTTAGTTAATATCTTAGGTTCTACCAATGGGACAGCGGGTTGTCTCAATTAGTCTAACTGAAATCCCAAATTCTGAGTCTAGTGCATCCTGTGAAGTTGAGAAACTCGAACATCAAGTTGCATATTTAACTTAAAGTTTGTCAAAATTTACTAATGGATCAATGAAACTCAATTTAATTATTAGATATGGATCCCCTCATGATAAATCTTGTATAGGCTATGAAAAAGAAAATATAAAAGTATCCTACAAGAAAACTGAGACAAAGAGAATTATATGTTGCTCTGTTTGTGGCAAAAACGGACTCTTTGTGTCCAAATGCATACACAAGTAAAATGCTAGAACTGTTAAACTGCCTACAACTAACCAAAAAGAACCCAAGTCTATCTGGGTACCTACAAGCATGATAATCATTGTTGCAGACTTGCTTGACAGGAGGAATAAGATACCAATTATAGTACCTGGACAGTGGATGCTCACATCACATGATGGGAGAAAAGTCTATGTTCATAGACCTAAAGCCAAAATCTGAAGGGTCAGTTGTCTTCGAAGGCAATCAAAAGGGAAAGATTGTGTGTATTGGTAAGATTGGTAAGAACAATTCTCCCTCTATAAATAATGTCTTGTTAGTTGAAGGATTAAAACACAATCTACTTAGCATAAGCCAATTATGTGATAGCGGATTTGTGGTTTCTTTCTGCAAAGATAAATGTATAGTCAAGTATGCTGATGGGTCCACTCTATTCACTGGTCAAAGGCAAAACAATGTATATAAAATTGAAATGGAGAATCTCTCTAATCAAAATGTATCATGTCTAATGTTTGTAAATGATGAACAGTGGATTTGGCACAAGAGACTTGGTCATGCAAGCTTGAGATTAATCTCAAAGCTACAAAAGCGTAACCTTGTAAGAGGATTACCAAAGCTTGCATATAAATCAAATGTTCTCTGTGATGCCTGTCAAAAAGGGAAATAAGTTAAAAATTAATTTAATTTAAAGAATATTGTTTCTACATCCAGACTTTTTTAATTGGTACATTTAGATTTGTTTGGCCCAACAAGGACTGCCTCCCTAAGTGGAAAGAAATATGGGCTTGTCATTATCGATGACTATTCAAGATGGATATGGGTGATGTTCCTAGCTCACAAAAATGAGTCTTTTGAAGTATTCTCAATATTCTGCAAAAGGATTCAGAATGAGAAAGGTATATGTATAAACTCAATCCGAAGTGATCATGGAAGAGAGTTTGAGAATGAAAACTTCCAACTATTCTGTGAAGAAAATGGTATTCTTCACAATTTCTCTGCCCCTAGAACACCTCAACCCAATGGGGTCGTTGAGAGAAAGAATAGGTCTCTTCAAGAGATGGCAAGAACATTACTCAATGATAACTCTTTCTCTAAGAACTTTCGGACTGAGGCTATTAACACAGCATTCTATATACAAAATAGAGTATACATAAGACCAATAATGAAGAATTCTCCATATGAATTGTGGAAAGGACGAAAACCCAACATATCATATTTTCATCCTTTTGGATGTGCTTGTTTTATATTAAATACTAAAGACAATCTAGGTAAATTTGATGCCAAAGTTGATAATGGTATTTTCCTAGGATACTCCGAAACATCTAAAGCTTTCCGAATTTACAATTGTAGATCATTAATTGTCGAAGAATCTATTCATGTTAAATTTGATGACAAGAAGCCTGATAAAGTATTATCAGAGCTGGACGAATATTTTGTAGATCTTGATCTGAATGATCTTCGTCCAACCAACAAAGGGAAGGAAATCATCGAGGAAGTCAAAGCTGATGAGTCCACTCCTCAATCATCAAATGATAGTCAGAAAGCTTGGCAATTCAAAACCTACCATCCTGAAGATCAAATTCTTGGTCAACCAAGTGACAAACTAAGAACAAGGTCAACCTTCAGAAATCAAGCTCACTCAGCTTTCATCTTTGAGTTAGAACCAAAAATAGTGGACGAAGCTCTTTTGGACAATGGATGGATTTTTGCTATACAAGAGGAACTCAATCAGTTCAAGAGAAACTGTAACACCCTGATTTTTCATAATTTCTAAGATCCGTAAGCTATATAAATGAGTTTATATTTTATCTGAGATTTTAGAAAATGAACTTAAATAAAACAGGATCATAGTTATACTCTACGTTATCGTAGAGATTTACGGTTAAATTTTGGGTTGAAAATTCAAAGAGAACCCGGTCTGCGTTTCCATTGACAGTAAGATTTTTCTGATCCGAAAAGCTAATTTTGACTCGTGAACGAAATAGTTAGGTTTTAAATCGAATTTCCAACAACTTTGGTAAATTTGAAATTTTTCACCAAAAGGTGAAATAATATAAGTTATACGGGCGAAATCTTAAATCGCGTAATTAACGGAGCTAAATACGGATTTACCGGGACCCGCTAAAGGATAAACTTAAAGTCACATCAGGTCAACTCACCTAGGAAAGCGTGCCAGTGACTCACCCAAGTAATTATGAAAACGAAAATATTTGAAACGCATTCACAATGAGAAAAGACCAAAATGCCCTTGACCTTTTGTTTTAATTCCATTTTTGTCCCTAGGTGAAATGACTCTTTTTCCCCTTAAGTGAACAATTTTGGACCTTCTTGCCCCTCCTTCTCCCACGCCTAAGCCCTCTTCATGAAGCCATTCACCCACTTTTTCTATAACTTCATCTTTCTCTCAAACTTTCTCTCATTTTCTCAAGTGAAGCTTAACCAATTTTGGCAAAGAAAGTGTTGAATCTTTGCCCATTTTCATCATTCAAGAGGTATGATTACTCTCTTTGACTCATGAGCTTCATGTTCTTCACTTATTTCTTGTTCTTCAATCCATAATCAACATATTCAAAGTTCTAAGTTCAATGTTCAAAAATCTCTAGACAATCATAGAAAATCCTTTTAATGTGAAATCAATTTCTATGATCTAGTATCATCATCCTTTATCACTATCGAAGAGCATGTAATCAAATAACATGTCTAGCCTATTTTTCTAATGAGTGGCAAAACCCTAGACCTTGGGAAATCATGAGTTTTGCTTCAAGTTTTGGTGTAAAGAGACTTGATCTAGTGTTATGTATGCTTAAGGATCATTCATCCAAGAGTTAGAAATTTTTAGACAGCTCTAGCTATTTTAAGTTACCATGGCCGAACCTAGGTCCTAGGAGACAAGGAAATGTATTTTTGTGATTGTTGAAGTTTGAATTGATTGTGTGAAGGTAGTGGTTGTTGATTGTTTCGGGCGAGTAATCGGAGGATTTGCGGATCAATCGGACAACGTTCATCCGGAGGATTACCTTCAAGAAGTAAGGAGAGATAACCTGAGGCACTTAATTTCCGACAGCTACGTACTGTATTTGTGTGTGTACTCTATAAAATTGTGATGTACTGTCCTTAATTGTGGAGTGCTTTACTTTATGCTTTAGTTAATTGCTTGATATGCTATGTTGATTGAAATGATGATTGCTATTGTGCTAAGGAACTTAATATTGGTTAGTGTTCAAAACCAATTAAGGTAAAAACTTCAAAAAGCAGCTTGAGACATACTGTTAAGCGGATAAAAAGTTACAAGTTATAGAAAGAATTTGAAGACGTGTCTTGATGTTTTATTTTAGGAACAAGAAAGTGAAATATATTTTATTAACGAAATAAAAAGACATAAGGAAAGAAATTTGAAAACAATTTTAGTTTAAGAGAAGTAAGTTTTTAAAATGAAAAGTACCTTCAGAAAAATCATCAATAGAGTTAAAACGATAAAAAGAAGTATTTCGAGTAAAAGTTTTTTTTAGGGTCCAGTTTTAGAAGCAAATTGTTTTATCGAAGAAAAAGAGTTTTCACGAATTATATTTCAAAGTTTTGATAGTTTACAAAAGTATTTCAAAACAAAAGTAGTTTTGATAAAGACTTTTACCCTATGGAAAACCGATCCCGGTGACTTTGTGTGTAAGCTTCGGAGATGTGGGTTTTGTTTTTGTATTTCAAAAGAGAAAAGTTAAATTGAAAGTGAACCTAGAAACCGAGACATCGGGGTTCTAGTGTTCTGCAGAACACGTGGATCAAGGATCTATGCTAGTGATGTGGTCCTATAAACTTGAGGATGATTTGTGTGCTCTAGAATCCCAAAACCCGAAACCGGTGCATCAGTTTATGATTTTGTGATCGAGCTGTTTGGACTGTGTGTCCTTTTTGGTTAATTGGATTGTGTGTCCCTTTTGATTAAATGTTGAAAAGACTTAAGAGTCTAAAAGTTGTGGTGGTTGATAGCGTCAAGCTTCAACAACGAAATAATCCTACGAAACAGAAAAACTTACGAAAATAAAGGTTTTCTCATGCAAGTTGTAATAGACGGAGCCCGGCCTGCATTTTGGGAGTTACGGTTAAATTTTGGGTTGAAAATTCAAATGGAGCCCGGCCTGCGTTTTCACTGACAGTAAGATTTTACTGATCAGAAAACTTAATTTTGACTCGTGAACAAAACAGTTAAGTTTTATATCTCTTTTCGAACAATATCGGCGATTTTGAAAATTTTCAAAAAAAATAAGTTCTTCGACTTTTTCGGGTGAAAAACATAAATCGGGAAATCGACGGAATCGAGAACGGACGCGCGAGGACAAAACGGGACACCAGAAGAGGGACACGAGTCACCAAGGCAGGGTGAGTCAGAGGGTGAGTCGTCACCATGACTCACCAACGTCATCATTGCGATTCTACAAATATTTGAGATATTTAGGGCGTGAAAAGATCGTTTTGCCCTTAGGAACTAATGGAATTACACTGGGGCCACATGACACATCATCCATCATCATCATTACTTCTAACAAATATCTAGATATTTTTGGTGTTTTTAGAGGTGAAAAGACCAAAATGCCCTTAACTTTTTCCTAAATGACATTTTTGTCCCTAAAGGAAAAGACCATTTTGCCCTTAAGTGAACAAACTTTGGACCACCCTATCCTTCCCTCTCCCTCATGCACAAGGCTTCCTTCCTAAGGCCATTCACCATTTCCTTCTAACTTCATCATTTCTCCTAAGTTTTCTCTCATTTTTCAAGGTGAAGCTTAAGGAATTTTAGTGAGAAAAAGTATTGAATCCTTAGGGTTACCTTCTCTGATCCATAAGCTTCAAGTTCTTCTCTTATTTCTTGTTTGAAAAACCATGATTTCATGTGTTCCAACTTCTAGAACCAATCTTCAAAAAATTCTAGAAAATTGTGGAAAAATCCTATGATCATGAAACCAATTTCTATGAACCCACCATGAAGTGTATTTTGAGTGTTTAGAAGCATGAACCGAAAAGAAATTTTCTCCCTATTCTTCTATGGGAGGGCCAAATCCTAAGAATGGTGAAAGGATGGGTTTTGTTCAATTTTTGGCTATATGGTACTTGTTCTAGCCTACTTGATGTCTTTGAACATTGAACCTAAGAGCAAAACATCAACAAAAGCTCCTAGCCAATTTATTAATTTATGGCTGAAACCTAACTTTTGGGGAAGCTAAGAGTTTTGTTTCAATTTTTTTAGAAAGTAACAATGGATTTCATCTTCCCATTACCCTTATGTATTGAATCCAAGAGATTGAAACCAAATGAAATCCATAGCCTATTTTTCTATATATGGCCGAACCCTAACTTAGATTGGGTGGGTAAATTTTGGTTGATTTTGTTAACTTTTAGTTGTGATTGTTGTCAAGGATCAAGTTGTGATTGATTGTTCTAGGCGGTGCGAAGGAAACCGGAGTTAGAACGGAAAACCCTTTGAGGATTAACTTGAAATCTTCAAGAGGTAAAGGGAGATTTATTATAATAAGTTTGGTAGTCTCATGAGCTTGGTTTGTTAGATGTGTTGTTGTTTTTTATTAGAATCATAAGATTTGGTGTTTTGTGAATTTACTATGTATGGTATATGTACTTGATTTACTTGGTAAGTATGTGATTGGATGTTTGAAAATGAATTGTGGCATTGATGCCTTGGATGTGATATACTTATGATGTTGGTTTAAGATTTGATGTTTATATATGTATATCCTGGATTGTGATTTTGACTGTATTGGTTGAGTGCATAGCATCGACTAAAGCTTGATAATGAAGATTAAAACGCTTAAAAAGCCTTAGTTTTAAAATGTATTCTTAAATCAAATAAAAATCTTGAGAATAGTTTTGCCTTAATAAGGAAAGAAACTTCTTTTTAAAATGTTAGACTCCTTTCAAAATAAAAAGTTGTGAATATATGCCTTGACAGTATTAGTTAAAGTTTTGATGGATGACAAAACAAAACGTCCTAGAAGGACTAGATTGCAAAAAGCGGAAACAATTATCTCAAATGATCAAGTCTTTCAAAATGGGTGAAGGGATTTTAATATTTGTATTGTGTGTTGTAGATTCTATTGTACATGGTGGTAAAGCTCTCTCAATCTAAAATCAATCACTCACACACCTAATTGAAAGAGTAAAAATAATAAATTTAATAGGCCGTAAGCTCTTTGATTGGTAAAATCAATTTCAGCCGTTAAGTTTAAATTCAGTTGGCTTACAAATGATCACAATCGAATATAAGATAATCATAATCGATTATCAATATCTGAAAAGAAACAGCTCGAAACAATGAAGGTGTAATCGATTACTATAATCGATTATGCACTTAATAGATTATGTAGCGCGAACCACAAATAGTAAAAATGGGCTTAACCTAATTCCCATGGGCCGAATTCTTTTCCTATAAATAGAATGCCTTGGGATGCGTTTCAAAAACAACAATCGACTGCCCTATTTTCTTATTGCGTTAAAACTCCGCCAAAATCTTTTTCTAATAATCTCACCAATATTACACTTTGATCATACATATATTGAGAGAGAGCTTTATACTCCATATAAGTGAGATTGTAATTGTGCTTCAAGTTATAATTTCTTATCTGCACTTTTCAGTGCTACATCTCTCGCTTTTTATTGTTCTTATTTTTGGGTGTGAATCCCATAGTTGTTTAAGAGAAGGTTTTTCTCTTGAAACTCTGTCACTGGGGGAGGTGATATCCCTGGTCTATGAAGAGTGCTCTTATTTGTGAAGGTTTCTAGCTGAATCTGATTTAAAAGCTAGTTATTGAGTGAAAACCCTTGGTGGTTGCCGTTGGGGACTGGACGTAGGCTACTGGGGTATTAGGTAGCCGAACCAGGATAAAACTGCGAGTCTTTCATTTCTTTTCTTGCTCTTTATTTTATTGCAATTTATTTAACGCATTTTAAATACAAGTCGTTTATTTTATTGCAATTTATTCAACGCACTTTAAATTCAAATTGTTTATTTTCTAAAGTGCTCTGGTGTGCAAAAAGTTTTGAAAAATACACCTTACACACAATTCATCCCCTCTTGTGTTTGGAGTCACTTGTCAACAAGTGGCATCAGAGCTTAACTCTTGCTTATAGGCTTAACTGCCGCAAGAGATAACATGACTTCAAACAACTTTAATCACGAGGGACATTCCATCCGACCCCCATCTTTCAATGGTGAAGGGTACGGTTATTGGAAAGAAAGAATGCAAATATTTCTTAAGGCTGTGGACCTCGAAGTTTGGGACGCTGTGGAAATGGTACATTTGTCCCCACCCATTCTGTCAATAATGCAGTGGTGGACAAACCAAAAAGTCTCTGGACTGACGAGGAAAGGAAAATGGTCCAATACAATTTGATAGCAAGGAACATCATCACTTCAGCTTTAAGCTGCGATGAGTTCTACAGGGTCTCAAATTGTAAGAACACTAAGGAAATGTGGGACACCCTTCAACTGACCCGTGAAGGTACTACCGAGGTCAAAAGGGCTCGAATGATCACATTAACCCATGAATATGAGCTATTTAAGATGAATCTGGGTGAAAGCATACAAGATATGCAGAAACGTTTTACCCACATTATTAATCATCTTAGGGCTCTTGGGAAATCCTTTAGTAATGAATATTTGATTAATAAAGTGCTTAGATGTTTAAATAGAAGTTGGCAACCCAAAGTAACTGCTATAGCGGAATCTAGAGATTTACCCACTATAACTTTGGCAACTCTATTTGGAAAATTACAGGAAAATGAACCCGAATTAAATCGACTCACTGAAAGTGAAGAGAATGACAAGAAAAAGAAAGGACTTGCACTTAAAGCAAGTGTGAGTGAAAGGGAAGAAGAAATTGATTTTGATGATTGAGAAAGTCTAAATGAAAATGAGGAAAATATAAGCTTTATGGTACGCAAGTTCAAAAAGTTTCTAAGGTACAAAGGCAAAGCAAAACAATTCCCTACTCCTCAAAGGAAAAATGAGCGAGAAGGAAGTTCTTACAATCCAACGTGCTTCAATTGTGGCAAAAATGGCCACATTAAACCCGATTGTCCTCAAGGACAAAAGAAGTATGAGAAGGACGAAAAGAAGCCACAAAAGGATAGAAAAGGAAGAAGAGCTTACATTGCATGGGAAGACAATGATATGAGCTCATCAGACGAATCGAACAACGAGGAGGCAAATCTGTGCCTCATGGCCAATCATGAGCAAGATGAGGTAAATGATTTTGAACTTGAAATCTGATTGTCATATAATGATTTACTTATTGCATGTGAAGAATTAGATGATGAAACTATGCGCCTTAAAAACATTGTTTTGTCATCAAAGAAAACCATCTCTAGTCTTGAATCAAAAATTGATCTTTTGAATACTGAGATGGATATCATGAGAGAGAAACTAACTGCTTCAAGAGAAACCTCATCATGCTCATATTGTGAAAACAAAAGAAATGAAGTTTCAAAATGTAGTGAATGCAACGTTTTGAAAACTAAAATTGAAGATTTATACAACACGCTTGCAAAGTTCACTAGTGGAAGAGATAACCTAAATGTACTCTTAGGAAATCAAAAGGGGATGTATGACAAAGCTGGTCTGGGCTATCACCCTAAATTGCATGAAAAATCCTTTAAGAAATTCTTTAGTCCAACAAATACGTCTAGCAGTCCTTTTGTTAAATGTTTTTATTGTGGTAGAAAAGGGCACACTGCTTCTATATGCAATGCTAGAAAGAGAAAGAACATAACTGGTAAGAAGGTATGGGTACCAAAGGGCAATGAGCCCAAAACTAACCATCAAGGACCTAACATGATTTGGGTACCAAAAGTTAAAACTTAAAACTGTTTTGTAGGTGTGCTTGAAAGCAAAGGACTCGAACTGGTATCTTGATAGTGGATACTCCAAGCACATGACGGGAGACAAAAATAAGTTCTCATCCCTCGCACCCAAAAAGAGTGGCTATGTCTTCTATGGTGATAATAACAAAGGTAGAATCTTGGGAATTGGAACGGTTGGTAAGAGTCCTAATCCCATTATTAAAAATGTGTTGTATGTTAAGGGATTGAAACAGAATTTGCTAAGTATAAGCCAACTCTCTGACAAAGGTTTTGATGTAATTTTTGATACGTCAAAGTGCATGGTTATAGATGCTAAAAACAAACAAACTAAGTTACTTGGACAAAGAATTGGAAATATTTATATGGTTAACTTGGATAATCCACCTTCAAATGATGCATAGGAGAATGGCACACATTCACATGGAACATCTAAATAAGTTGCTTAGCAAGGACCTAGTAATTGGACTACCAAAATTGCGTTTTGAAAAAGACAAGTTGTGTGACGCTTGTCAAAAAGGAAAACAATTAAAGGCCTCTTTTAAGTCTAAAAATGTTGTTTCTACAAAACAGCCTTTACAGCTTTTACATATGGACTTGTTTGGTCCATCTAGAACTATGAGCTTTGGTGGCAATTACTATGCACTTGTTATTGTGGATGATTATTCTCGCTTTACATGGACCTTGTTTATTTCTCATAAAAATGACGCTTTTGTTGCCTTTCGAAAACTTGCCAAGGTTATTCAAAACGAGAAGGGTTTAAACATTGTATCCATCCGAAGTGATCATGGTGGTGAGTTCCAAAATGAGGCATCTGAGGCCTTTTCTACTGAAAATGGAATTGAGCATAATTTTTCCTCACCAAGGACTCCCCAACAAAATGAGGTGGTGGAAAGGAAAAATCGGTCTCTTGAGGAGTTAGCAAGGACTATGCTAAATGAGACCAACCTTCCTAAGTATTTCTGGGTAGACACAGTAAGCACTACATGTTATGTAATGAATAGATTCCTTATAAGACCTATACTAAAACAAACACCCTATGAAATTTACAAAGGAAGGAAGCCTAACATCTCCCACTTTCACGTATTCAGATGTAAGTGCTTTGTTTTGAATAATGGTAAAAATAACCTTGGCAAGTTCGATGCCAAAGCTAATGAAGGTATATTTCTTGGATATTCAAGCTCTAGTAAATCTTTTAGAATTTATAACAAAAGAACTATGACTATTGAAGAATCTGTACATGTCTCTTTTGATGAATCTAACCCCAAATCTGTGGTAGAGGAAAGTGTTGATGATCTTGCAGAAATCTTGAGCCATAATCACCTTGGAAAATCACAAGGTCATGGAGATCAAACACTTCAACAAATGGAAGGATCACCTTATTCGGATCTTCCAAAAGAATTGAGATCATCAAGACATCACCCTCTTGACAACATTATAGGTGATATTGAAAAAGGGGTAACAACTCGAAACTCTCTAAAACATGTATATCACTATATGGCTTTCGTATCTCAAATTGAACCTAAAAATGTGGATGAGGCTATAGTGGATGAACATCGGACTCTTGCCAAGCAAGATGAATTAAATCAATTTGAAAGAAACAATATGTGAGAACTTGTCCCCAAACCTAAGGACCATTTAATCATTGGAACTAAATGGGTTTTTCGTAACAAGCTTGATGAAAATGGGATAATCACATGCAATAAAGCAAGGCTTGTAGCCAACGGTTACAACCAACAAGAAAGAATAGACTTTGACGAAACCTATGCTCTCGTAGCTATATTAGAGGCCATTCGTATGCTTCTCTCTTTTGCATGCATTATGGATTTCAAACTGTTTCAAATGGATGTAAAAAGCGCCTTTTTAAACGGCCTTATACAAGAAGAAGTCTATGTAGATCAACCACCAGGTTTTTCAAACTTTGAATTTCCAAATCATGTGTTCAAATTGAAAAAGGCTTTATATGGTCTAAAGCATGCTCCTAGAGATTGGTATGAACGTTTAAGTAAATTCTTGCTTGAAAATGGTTTTCAAAGAGGAAAGGTTGATACTACTTTTTTCATCAAAAACAAAAAGCATGACATTCTACTTGTTCAAATTTATGTGGATGACATAATTTTTGGTGCTACTAATGAGGCTTTGTGCGAGGATTTCTCTAATATTATGCAAACCGAATTTGAAATGTCAATGATGGGTGAGCTCAACTACTTCCTTGGTCTACAAATTAAAAAAACAAAGGAAGGCACATTCATTAACCAATCCAAGTACTGCAAGGAGCTGCTCAAGAAATTTGGGATGAACAATTCTAAAGACATATCTACTCCCATGAGCACATCATGTTATCTAAACAAAGATGAAACTGGAAAATCGGTTGACATGAGTAACTATAGAGGTATGATAGGATCTTTCCTTTATATTACTGCTAGTCGTCTCGCTATTATGTTTAGTGTATGCATGTGTGCACGTTTTCAATCAAACCCTAAGGAATCACATCTCACCACGGTAAAACGCATTATGAGATATCTCATTGGCACACAAAATATGGGGTTATGGTATCCTAAAGGGGGTGACTGCACCCTAGTGGGATACTCAGATTCAGATTTTGCAGGATGCAAAATGGATCGAAAAAATACTAGTGGTATATGTCACTTACTAGGAAATACCCTAGTCTCTTGGCATAGTAAGAAACAAACAAGTGTGGCCTTGTCCACCACCGAAGCTGAATACGTTGCGGCAGGCGGTTGTTGTGCAATCAATCTAGAAACTGTTCCTATTAAATGTGACAACATTATTTCCATAAATCTCACGAAAAATCCAGTTTATCACTCTAGGACCAAGCACATTAAGATTCAGCACCATTTCATTAGGGATCATGTTCAAAAAGGTGATTGCATGATTGAGTTTGTTGAAACATTGAAACAACTCGCAGACATCTTTACAAAACCATTACCTAAGGAAAGCTTCTCCTTCATAAGAACTGAATTAGGAATATTAAATCAGTCATGCATTGAGTAAAATACACATCTTATCCTGTTCTACTAATCTGTGTATTAAGTTTGGATAAGAAAACAAGATCCAATAATTGATTAACATAATCGATTATATAAGTCAGAAGAACCCTAATCGATTAGTATAATCGAATAGCATAATCGATTACGCGCGCAATGCAGAAAATGATTAGAAGTCAGAAGACCAACAATCGATTACAATAATCGATTATGGAGGGTATATACTTTTATGCTACTTTTCTGAATATATACCTTGATCTTCTTGATTTCTTTCCTGCTTTTTGATAAGGCCAAAAGGGGGAGAGTTATAAATATTGTATTATTCAGGGGAGTGATTTTATATGTATTGCATAAAGTGAGGGGGAGTAAAGCATATATTATCTGCGCATCACTCTAATTATTAAATATTAAATGCTCTAACTCGTTTCTTGAGAAAATATTTCCTTGAGACGTTTGTCATCATCAAAAAGGGGGAAGAATGTGAATATATGCCTTGACAGGATTAGTTAAATTTTTGATGGATGACAAAACAAAACGACCCAGAAGAACTAGATTGCAAAAAGCAGAATCAATTATCTCAGATGATCAAGACTTTCAAAAGGGGTGAAGGGATTTTAATATTTGTATTGTGTGTTGTAGATTCTGTTGTACATGGTGGTAAAGCTCTCTCAATCTAAAATCAATCACACACACACACATAATCGAAAGAGTGAAAAATAATAAACTTAATAGGCCGTAAGCTCATTGATTGGTAAAATCAATTTTAGCCGTTAAGTTTAAACTCAGCTGGCATACAAATGATCATAATCGATTATAAGATAATCATAATCGATTATCAATATCTGAAAAGAAACAGCTCGAAACAATGAAGGTGTAATCGATTACTATAATCGATTAGGCACTTAATCGATTCCATAATCGATGTTTATGTTACGATTAATCGATTCCTTAATCGATGTTTCACATAATCGATTCTTCAATAGATTATGCTCCTACGTGTTGTAAAAGACTCTGAAATAGAGAACCCATAATCATATTCGATTATGATGCTACTGTCTCTCAGCGCGTTTTGGATTAAAAGGGAATAATGGATTATTCCATTAAAATAATCGATTATGTAGCGCGAACCACAAATAGTAAAAATGGGCTTAACCTAATTCCCATGGGCCTAATTCTTTTTCTATAAATAGAATGCCTTGGGATGCGTTTCAGAAACAACAATCAACTGCCCTATTTTATTATTGCGTTAAAACTCTGCCAAAATCTTTTTCTAATAATCTCACCAATATTACACTTTGATCATACATATATTGAGAGAGAGCTTTATACTCCATATAAGTGAGATTGTAATTGTGCTTCAATTTGTAATTTCTTATCTGCACTTTTGAGTGCTACATCTCTTGCTTTTTATTGTTCTTATTTTTGGGTTTGAATCCCATAGTTGTTTAAGAGAAAGTTTTTCTCTTGAGACTCTGTCACTGGGGAGTGTGATATCCTTGGTCTGTGAAGAGTGCTCTTATTTGTGAAGGTTTCTAGCTGAACCTGATTTAAAAGCTAGTTATTGAGTGAAAACCCTTGGTGGTTGACCTTGGGGACTGGACGTAGGCTACTGGGGTATGAGGTAGCCAAACTACGATAAAACTGCGAGTCTTTCATTTCTTTTCTTGCTCTTTATTTTATTGCAATTTATTTAACGCATTTTAAATACAAGTCGTTTATTTTATTGCAATTCATTCAACGCACTTTAAATTCAAATTTTTTATTTTCTAAAGTGCTCTGCTGTGCAAAAAGTTTTTAAAAATACACCGTACACACAATTCACCCTCTCTTGTGTTTGGAGTCACTTGTCAACAAAAGTCTGTTTAAGGAAAACCCATTCAAATGCTTTTCTTTTAGAAAAAAATGTTTTCAGATGACGAAACCTTTAGGAAAAAAAAGATTTATAAAGAAAAGAGTTTCATTGAAAATAGTTTCTTTTGAGAAAATGTCTTAGTTCATGCCAATGAGGTTTTGAGTTTTGTTGCCAAGTTTTATATACGAAAATAAGACCCGAAAGAAAAATGGTGATTTCCCTTTCACTTTGCGAAATATGCAAACCTAGTGACCTAGATGTCGGGCTAATGTTTTTGTGGGTTGAGCACTCGGACTATGTGTTCCGTGTTTTGAATGAACGGGCTAAATATCCTTTAAAACGTGTCATGAGCTGTGTGCCTTGACAAGAAAGAACAAACGAAAAGAAAACAGAAAACCATGAGTTGCATATATGAGTTGGCCGACGTGCCATTGGAAACGATCTACAATCCAAGTGGTTGAGAATATGAGCCAGATAAGACCACTAGGTCTATAGAGGCATACTATGTTCGAGACTCCACAAGAGGCCAGAGGCATCGCGACCCCGTGCCGTGGTAATCGGCTGCCCAACACGGATGAACTCGATAAGAGACTAGACTATTAATGATATGCTTGTGACGTGATACCCTTGAACAATTGGAGTTCGAACCTAAATTGAGAGGTCGACTCATGAAGACAATTGTGTTATGGGAGTATTCGTGGCCTATCGCTCGATGAAGGGAAGTTAGGAATCTCCGGAGAACATGAATTAGAAAGATGATATTGGAGTGTTATGCATTATTATAACTCATGATGATGTCTGAGATATTATGTTATATGAATATCTATTAATGCAACTGTATTTATATGTGGATGTATGTTTTGTTTGTCGCTTGTGCGGCTATCGTGATAAACTTGTGAAATCAGTATCTCACCTTTGTCTGTACTTGTTGGACACCCTGTTATGTTTTTGGATACATGTATAGATGGTGCCTAGAGGTCCCTGCGGACACTTGAGGACCTCTGTTTGTCTTAGTGGCAGGGTCTGGAGGAGTGTAACGCCCCGATTTTCACGTTTTCTAATTCTTCAGTATTTTGATGTCTTTATTTTATTTGAGGTCTTAGGAATGGAAATAAAATATTCCGAGACCATAGTCATGCTCGACGATATCACAGGCAGCTACGATTAAGTTTTGAGTCAAAAACTCAAACGGAGTCCAGTCTGCGTTTTTACACTGAAAGTATGATTTTACTGCTCAGAAGACCTCAGATGGACCCGTGAATGAGACAGTAAGTCTTAGAATTCGATGCTCTACGTTTTGGTTAAATTTCGTAAAAATTTCAGAAAAATAACTTCCTGACCTTCGTTCGAGCGGAATCCTCAATCGGGTGACGAACGAAACCACATAGGGATTTACCGGGACTCGCCAATAGATAATCTTGATATCACATCATCCCAGGACACTTGGGAGAGTATGCCAGAGTCGTCATGACGTTCGGAAATATCTGGACGCAAAATGACCAAAATGCCCCTAACCTTAGTCTTTTACACTTTTACCATTTTACCCTTTTGGGAAAATGACCTTTTTACCCTTAAGTGAGCTCTTAAGAGGCTGAACTCAGCCCCTCACTCTCTCATTTTCGCACAGCCCCTCCAAAGATAGAGCTCCATAGTTGTTCTTGAGAGAAAACACCATTGTTGGTCTTGAAGCTCCTTGAGTTCTTGTTGGAATCACTTGATTCCTTGAGCAATCTTCCTTCATTTCAAGGTAAGATCACTTCTATGATCTCTTAGCTTCTTGAATCTTTCTTTATTTCAAGATCAATCTTCATTTTCATGAAAAGAATTTCTTAGATTCAAAACTTTGAAAATCCATAGGAAATTATAGAAAAATCCTTTTGAGGTAAGAGCAAGTTCTTTGAACTCACATCATCAATCTCTACCTAAACCCAAGAGCTTATGATTCAACTCCCATCATAGCCCAAAATCCCTTTTTGGCTGAACCCTACTTGAATTCATCCTTAGCTTTTCTAGTGCCTTTGAATCCATGAAATGGGAAACCAAGATCAATTCCTAACCTTTTAACCTAGGGTGGCCGAAATCCTCTTTGTTAGAATTGTTGAGATTGGCTTTGATTGTTGTTTAATGTTTGATTGTTATGTTGTTGTAGTTGTTGACGATTGCCAGGTGGTTCACAAACCGATCAACCGACTTTGATCCGGGAATCTGCTCATCAACAGGTATGGGGGGTGAACCTCATTCACACCAAGATGAAGATGGTTGTTTAAGTTAAGTGTGGGTGAAACCCTTTAGTTTGGGTTCACTTTTAATGGTTAAGTTGTGTTAAATTCTCTTGGAGAACAATGTGTGATATTTGTAGTTATGCTTGTATGCCTTATCATGTGTTTTATGATGATGTTGTCTAGGTGAGAAAATGATTTCTTGCATGATGAAAAACCTACTTTGATTACTAGATCAAGTATGGACTTTTGTGCTTATGTACTTAAGTATGGACTTTTGTGCTTAGGTGCTTAATTATGATGCAATGTTGTGTGATATTGTTGATCATAATTGTGAAAGTTTTGTGAGCCATGATTTGATTAGTTGATGAAGTAAAACTTCATATTGGTTCCTAGTTGGCTTTTAGCCATGACCTTGAGAAAAGGAGGGTAATGTGTAGTTCTTGAATCATTCAAGTTTTGATGTTAGAAAAATGTTTTTAGTGGCTTATGCCTTAAACAAAAACCATAAATGATTTTGATCCAAAGATCAAACAAAGTTTCAATCTCAAAGTGTTTTCACCAAAGTGAGACATGTTTTATACCTTATCCTTAGTTCATCTAGTTAATCAAGTAACTTAAAAGTGGATTAATGAAAAGTTTCATAAGAATCAATATAGTTCCATAAGGCTTTTCTTTAACAAGGTTAATGTCTTGTTTCAAGGCAATTTTAGCTAAGCGAATCCAATTTCGCTGGGCAAAAACAGAGAAAATACAAGTTAGGCATCGCTGCCTCCTTTTCGCTAAGCGAAATAATCTTCGCTAAGCGAATGAAGCGAATTTCGCTGAGCGAGCCATTTCTCGCCCAGCGATACAGGGGTGTTTTCAAAGAGGTATTACTGCCTCATTTTCGCTAAGCAAATTTAACTCCGCTAAGCGAATTTCCTGTTTTCAGAAAGTGCTAGAAATAGAGTAAGTGGTTCAAAAGTTGTTTCAAATCAAATGAGTTTTCAATTGAGAAGTTGTTTTCGTTTACAAAGGAGTTTTTAACTCAACTCGTAAAGTTTTACGCATTAAAAACCTAAGTTAAGTAATTGACTTAGAGTTGAAGACAAGGGATAATTAAGTATGGTATGTGGTGGAACAAGACCATATACTATACCGTTGATGACTTAGTACATCAATGACTTCATAAGACATATACACAAACATGAAATGTTTTGGGTTTTGAAACAGTAGTTCGACGACGGACCGGTGATTCGGACCCCGATCAGTCGTTCAATTGTTTCAGTCTTGTGATGACTCATTCCCGGAGGGATCACGAGATTTATCCGGTGGATAAAGGTTTTGTTTTTCAAAAGACGCGTATAGTTTCTAAGGAAGAGAACCTTAGGAGACTTTGAGGTTTATCCGGGGGATAGACATTGCTTGATCGCATCTGTTTTGTGTTAGCATTGGCATTTCATTTGCATAGTTGTAAGGCCTTGAGCCTAGGAGTTGAGCTTACACCTTGATGCGGGTGCGAATCTTACGGTGACGATCTTCAATGGTCTTTTTGGAGGCATCAGGGTTGGAAGGGCTGACATATGACCAGTTGGTGATTCTTCTGTGTCATGGCGAATCCGTGCAATACACTGATATCCTCTACTAGATGCCGTACTTTTCATGTTTGGTCGAGAGTGTTTCCGTAAAGCCAGATACGTGCACGTTACGAATGTTGTAGCATCTTGCTCATGGCTGGCAGAAACCGGAACATATCCTCCCATTCACTCTCTCCGAATGTTTTGTTAGCTCCATGGAGTAGGGGTCAGAGTAGTACCCAGTGACATTGACATTGAGTCATATACATTGCATTGCATTGCATGGCTATTGATGTTTACATTTACTGTTATACATCGTTGTATTGTTTAAGAATGCCTTATATTATGCTGTTAAATGTTTAGCATGATATTATGTTGTTGACTGCTTAACATGATTTATATTGAGAATCTTTGTAAGCATGTTGGGTACGTTGTTACCCGGTGAGTCATCCCGTTTTTACTACTGCTGTTTTGTTGTGTTGATGAACGGGAATCTCACCCATATCAGTATGTTTTCTGCTGGTACTTGCTGTTGCTGCTTGAACAGATGGACGTGACGATGGTTCAGTTCAGTAGTCTCCTTGAGCCCGGAGGTGGACTCATTTTGCTTTTTCAGTTTTGTTGTCGGCCAGACTATGTCAGTTTTGCAGTACCTTTTGGGAGCTACGACTCCTAGTACTTATTGTATTTTCTTATGTCAGTTATACATTAGACTTATGTCTGTATACAGTAATGTTGACATTTATATTTCTGTTTCTGTTCTGTGTTTATTATACAGCATGTTCTAGAAATGCATGGCGAACCTAAGTTCGTTTATTCGTATTATTACCTTTACTAAATCCCATTTCATCTTGTGAAAAGAAAAAAAAAAAAGAAAACCGTATTTTCCGCATTAAATAATATTTTTGGCCTTATAAACGTTCGGGAATGTGACACTCGGGAAAGGGTGTTGCAAGGAGGATCCTCAAGAGGCTCCTGAGTATCATCCTCAGGAGGATGAGGGTGTTCCGGCTACCGAAGCCGGGGAAGTTGGGATGGTCAATGGAAATGTAGACTCCCCTGACCTTTCTTATGATGGTGATGTTGGGAACTCCTTCGGGGGACTTTCCAACGGGTTCCACTAGTTTTGGACCAGCTTAGGGTTTCTTTTTGAGGTTGCGATTTTTGGGTAGTCTGTTATCGGCAACTGATGGCCATGATTTTAGAGATACTGTTTCCAGGATGTCGCTACCTAGTTTTTAGGATTTATAGTATTATACTTTTCTGTTAGTTTATCTTTTTGAAAACGGACAAGGTTGTCCAAGGTTTCTCTATGTATATGGTTAACTGATATATATATATATATATATATATATATATATATATATATATATATATATATATATATATATATATATATATAACGTTCCAAGAAGAAAAAATTTTATCACTATTTTCGGAGTAAGTAAGATCTAAGTAAAGAAAATCTGTTTTCCGAAAGTAACCAGCAAAATGCTATTTCATGTTTTATCTTGTTTTTGGGACTGTAACACCCCGATTTTCACGTTTTCTAATTCTTCAGTATTTTAATGTCTTTATTATATTCGAGGTCTTAGGAATAGAAATAAAATATTCCGAGACCATAGTCATGCTTGACGATATCGTAGGAAGCTACGATTAAGTTTTGAGTCAAAAACTCAAACGGAGTCCGGTCTGCGTTTTTACACTGACGGTATGATTTTACTGCTCAGAAGACCTCAGATGGACCCGTGAACGAGACAGTAAGTCTTAGAATTTGATTCTCTACGTTTTGGTTAAATTTCGTAAAAATTTCAGAAAAATCATTTCCTGACCTTCGTTCGGGCGAAATTCTCAATCGGGTGACGAACGGAGCCACATATGGAGTTACCGGGACTCGCCAACAGATAATCTTGATATCACAACATCCCAGGACACTTGGGAGAGTATGCCAGAGTCGTCATGACGATCGGGAAAATCTAGACGCTAAATGACCAAAATGCCCCTAACCTTAGTCTTTTGCACTTTTACCATTTTACCCTTTTGGCAAATGACCTTTTTTCCCTTAAGTGACTTGTTTTAAGGCTGAACTCAGCCCCTCACACTCTCATTCACGCAGCCCAGCCCTCTTGAAGAACCAAGAACACCCATCTCCTTCCTTAGAGCAAAACCTCCATTGTTGTTCATGAGAAATTCATGAAACCTTGTTAGAATCACTTGATTCCTTGATCAATCTTCCTTCATTTTAAGGTAAGATCACTTCTATGATCTCTTAGCTCCTTGAATATCTCTTTATTTCAAGATCAATCTTCATTTTCATGAAAATTATTTCTTAGATCCAAAACTTTGAAAATCCATAGGAAATTGTAGAAAAATCATTTTGATGTGAGACCAATTTCTTTGAACTCACCTCATCATTCTCTATCTAAACCCAAGAGCTTATGATTCAACTCTCATCATAGCTCAAAAAGCACATTAGGGCCGAACCCTTCTTGATGATGATGAATAGTGTTTTCATCAATTTTTGATTTCTAACACTTGATTTCATTCTTAGCTTTCCTAATGCCTTTGAATCCATGAAATGGAAAACCAAGATCAATTCCTAGCTTTATTCTCTTTAGGGTGTCCGAAACCCTCTTTGTGAGAATTGTTGAGTTTGGTTTGATTGTTGTTTAATGTTTGATTGTTTGGTTGTTTGTAGTTGGTGTCAATTATCAGAAGGTTCACAAACCGATCAACCGACTTTGATCCGGGAATCTGCTCTTCAATAGGTATGGGGAGAAAGAACCTCATCACACCAAGATGGTGGTGGTGAAGATGGTTGTTTACTTTATGTGTGGGTGAAACCCTTTAGTTTGGGTTCACTTTTAAATTGTTATGTTTTGTTAAGTTCTCTTCAAGAACAAGGTTGTCTTGATGAGTGTATGCTTTAGCACGTTGTAGTGTGCTCTAGCATATGTTGATGATGATATGATTAAATAAAAATCATTTTCATGTATGTTGGAAAACCTACTTTGATCACTAGATCAAGTATGGACTTTTATGCTTGGTCATGAGACTATGATGTGTGATGGACTTGTATGTTTTGGTTATGATGTAATAAGATGTAATTGTGGTTTGTCATAATTGGTGTGAGCTTTTGAGCTATATTTGCTTTGTTGGTGAAGCAAAGTCTCATGTGTTGTAGTAGGCTTTTGAGCTATATTTTCATTGGTGGCCTTAGTAAGAGGAAATATAAGAACATGTGTTGTTCTTGATCTAGCAAGGTTTTGAAGTAAGAAAAACATGATTTCATAACCTATGTTTTCAAAGAGAAACAAAAGTGATTTTGATCCAAAGATCAAATGAAGTTTTAACCTTTTAAGTGTGTCACCAAAGTGGAAAATGTCTTTTCTTTAGCCATAGGTTTGTTAATCAAACTAAGTGTTTCAAAAGAGAATTAATGAAGAAGTTAAGGAAAAGTGAAAACAGGGCACTCGCCCAGCGAACCCCATCTCGCCTCGCGAGACAGAGGGAAAATAAGGCGTTCGCCAGGCTAACATTGCCTTGCCTCGCGAGACAGTGGACTAGCCCGAGCAGCAAAGATGCAGCTTCTCTGCCTCACGTAGCGAAGTAGTTCTCGCCCCGCGAACCGCCTAAGCAGTGAAGAATTGCAGCTCTGCCTCGCGACGCGAGACAATTATCGCCTCGCGATGCAGAAGGTCGGTTTGAAATACAGTTCTCTGCCTCGCGACGCGAGACAATATTCGCCTCGCGATACAGAGGATTTGTATAAGGAGCAAATATAACTCTCAGCCTCGCGACGCGAAACTTCTGTTCGCCCCGTAAGAAAGGAATCACTACCTTAATTTAGCTAAGCGAATGTACTCTTGCTAAGCGAATTTCATGTTTTAGAAAATGCTAGAAGTGAAGTAAGTAGTTCAAATGTTGTTTCAAATCAAATGAGTTTTCAATCGTAAAAGTTGTTTGGTTTACAAAAGGAGTTTTCTAACTCAATCATAAAGTTTTACGCGTGAAAAACCTAAGTTAAATAATTAACTTAGAGTTGAAGACAAGGGTTAATTAAGTATGGTATGTGGTGGAACAAAACCATGTACTATACCATTGATGACTTAGTACATCAATGAGTTCATAAGACTTAAGTGAAATCAACACTTGTTTCCTTAATTGAAAAACAAGGGATTAATACCTTAGAAAGGCTTAAAGACTTATCTAAGAGGATTCTCAATCCTTATTCATAATGCTTAGGACTTGAGACATAATTCATAAGACGTAAACACAAACACGAAACGTTTTGGTTTTCGAAACAATAGTTCGATGACGGACCGATGATTCGGATCCAGGTTAATCGTTCAATTATTTCTATCTTGTGATAACTGGAATGAGAGAGATCCTGAGGCTGTGCAGGTATGGGACTGTACAGTGGAAGGAATCCTGAGGCTATGCAGGTATGGGACTGTATAGTTAAGGGAAGGCATATAAGAATTGATTGGTACTACCCATATCAACAAGATTTATCTTCTTTTCGGGAACTTAGAACATAAGAACTTTATAGTCAAGCGTGCTTGACTTAGAGTAATTATGGGATGGGTGACCTTCTGGGAAGTTTCCTAGAAAGCGTGTGAGTGAGGACAAAACACGCTGAAAAGACTTGTGTTGGTTTATGGGGACAGTCGGCGATTCTGAAAGCAGTCTGGATCATTCCAAAGGAATCACGAGATATTTATCCAATGGATAAATGATTTATCCGATGGATAACTGTTTTATAAAACAAAGATGTGTGTAGTTTCTAAGGAAGAGAACCTTAGTGAACCTTGAAGTCTATTTAATGGACAGACATTGCTTTATCGCATCTGCTTTGTGTAAGCATTGGCATTTCATATGCATAGTTGTAAGGCCTTGAGCCTAGGAGTTGAGCTTACACCTTGATGCGGGTGCGAATCTTACGGTGTCGATCTTCAATGGTCTTTTTGGAGGTATCAGGGTTGGAAGGGCTGACATGTGACCAGTTGGTGATTCTTCTGTGTCGTGGCAAATCCGTGTAATACACTGATATCCTCTACTAGATGCCGTACTTTTCATGTTTGGTCGAGAGTGTTACCGTAAAGCCAGATACGTGCACGTTACGAATGTTGTAGCATCTTGCTCATGGCTGGCAGAAACCGGAACATGTCCTCCCATTCACTCTCTCCGAATGTTTTGTTAGCTCCATGGAGTAGGGGTCAGAGTAGTATCCAGTGACATTGACATTGAATAATAGACATAGCATTGCATTGCATGGCTATTGATGTTTACATTTACTATTATACATCGCTGTATTGTTTAAGGATGCCTTATATTATGTTGTTAAATGTTTAGCATGCTATTATGTTGTTAACTGCTTAACATGATTTATACTGAGAACCTTTGTAAGCATGTTGGGTACGTTGTTACCCGGTGAGTCGTCCCGTTTTTGCTACTGCTGTTTTGTTGTGTTGATGAATGGGAATCTCACCCATATCTGTATGTTTTCTGCTGGTACTTGCTGTTGATGCTTGAACAGATGGACTCGATGATGGTTCGGTTCTGCAGTCCCTTTGAGTTCGGAGGTGGACTCTTTTGCTGTTTTAGTTTTGTTGTCGGCCAGACTATGTCAGTTTTTGTAGTACCTTTTGGGAGCTATGACTCCTAGTACTTATTGTATTTTCTTATGTCAGTCATACATTAGACTTATGTCTGTATACATAGTAATGTTGTTATTTCTGTTTCTGTTTTCTGTTTTCTGTATTGTAATACTGTATGTATGTCCTAGTAATGCATGGTGAACCTAAGTTCCCTTATTAGTAATATTTATTACCTTACTAATCCCATTACATCTTTATGAAAAGAAAAGAAAAAGAAAAATCGTATTTTCCGCATTAATAAATATTTTCGGCCTTATAAACGTTTGGGAATGTGACACTCGGGAAAGGGTGTTGCAGGGACACCATGTGATGCCCGATTAAGGTGTCACAGAAACAAAGTTTGGATCTTAGTTCAAGAACTTGAAGAAAAATCCATAATTGGAACGAAATGGGTATTTAGAAATAAAATGGATGAAGATGGAAAAGTTGTGAGAAACAAAGCAAGGTTAGTAGCACAAGGTTACTCACAAGAAGAAGGTATTGATTATACTGAAACTTTTGCTCCTGTCGCTAGATTAGAAGCAATATGTATTTTACTATCTTTTACAGCTCACCATAACATAACATTATATCAAATGGATGTTAAAACTTCTTTTCTAAATGGAAAATTAATGAAGAAGTCTAGGTAATGCAACCTCCAGGGTTTGAAAGTCATTCCCATCATGAGTATGTATATAAGCTTCAGAAAGCTTTATATAGACTCAAACAAGCTCCCAGAGCTTGGTATGAGAAACTCAGCTCTTTCCTTATGGAAAATGGTTTTTGTATAGGAAAGGTAGATACCACCTTGTTTAAGAAAACAAGTAAAGGCAATTTCATAATAGTCCAAATTTATATTGATGATATTATTTTTGACGGTTCTTTATGCAAGGAATTTTCTGAACTCATGACAAATGAGACGACCTGACGTCCCATCAGTAGAACCTACGATATTAATTAATCTTAATCGCATTATAAACGTTAGCTTGCCTTATAAATATGAAGCGAAGCGGAAAATTGAGCACGGAAGCAAAATAATTTACAACACGCAATGCCTCAGAGTACACAGCTTTAAAATATAAAGAAATATATCACAAACATTATTGCCCCATCAGTAGGGCTACAATATAAAGTAGTACATGCAGAGTATATTAGTACAAACCAAAATAAAAGTACGAAAATTGGCCGAGAGACAACTCTCCGGCTAACCACGATCATTGCCCTACCTCTCGAGGCTAGGGTCCGTGTCACGTCCTCCGGCGTCAGGCTCGTAAGGAATGCCGTCTAGTTTCTCAGTAGCTGGTTCCTCCTCGGGGTCTTCCCATAAAATAAAGGTAACACATACAGAAAAATAATGGGAGATAAGAAAGATATATCATCAATATGGGAGAGGGGCATCAGTACAACATACATATACATTCATCACACATCACCTATAAATTATACAACACAACATCACCCATCTCTTAAGTCACCCGTGACAATCATCTCAAACATCATTCTCTTAAATAAGCCTATAAGAGGGATACTAATCCCTATGTATATGCTGACTTCCCTATATGCATGTCGGCCGATACATCACGTCCCCAGTTGGACATCCCCGTTGGCATTACATCACATCGCGTCCCCCATTAGACATCCCATCACGGGATTTAAAGTAACGTCCCCAATTGGACATCCCCCTTTGGGACAAAATGCTGTGGTATGATATGATTTGCAAATGCAACAAACATCTATCGCAGGTTGATATCAAGACCTCACGCCTAAGCACTCGTCCACGACCACGACACATCACATCACATCAACATCAACATCACATCAGCATCAGCATCACGACGCCTTGCGTCTACGAATCACAGCTCCACGGTCGGGACCACAATGATATCAAACTGAACAACATCATCACTCACCATGAACACTACAGGAGCATTATTCACACCAAAAGGCATAACTAGATACTCGAAGTGTCCGTACCGACTTTTGAAAACCGTCTCCGGTATATCATCTTCCTTCACCCTTATTTGATGATAACCGGATCTCAGATCAATCTTAGAAAATACCGTTGCTCCCCTTAATTGGTCCATAAGATCGTCAATCCTTGGCAACGGGTATTTATTCTTGATCGTCACCTTGTTGAGTTGTCTGTAGTCCACACAAAACCTTGAACTGTCGTCCTTCTTCTTGATGAACAGCACAAGTGCTCCCCATGGTGAAACACTCGGTCTGATAAACTGCGTCCACAGCGTGTTGTATAGCTGCTTCTTCAGCTCTAAAAACTCTGTTAAAGACATTTGATAGGGTGCTATCGAAATCAGTTCGGCTCCAGGTGCAAGATCGATCGCGAACTTTATCTCCCTCTTGGGTGGTAATCCTGGCACATCATCCGGGAAAATATATGGAAACTCACGCACCACCGGCAAAGCATCCAGACTTGGAGTCTCCTCGGCTTCCAAGGAAAACAGCACCATGCACTCTCCTGATTGTACACCTCCCGACACACTATCACTGGCAGGCAATGATCCAGATTGCTTGGAAAAACAGAGGGTTTTATTTGAACAGTCTAGTACTACATGGTTGGCAGAAAGCCAGTCCATGCCTAAGATAATATCAATCTGCAGCATAGGCAGACAGACTAGATCAACAAGAAAAGATCGGTTTTCTAACATAACTGGGCATTTTAAAAAGACAAATAGAGTTGTTAGGGAATCACCGGTAGGTGTAGAAACAGTCAAATTATATGGTAAGGTTGAAACAGGCAATTTCAAATGATCCATACAGGCCAAAGTAATAAAGGAATGGGTAGCCCACGAATCAAATAAAACAGATAAGAGTCCCCCCGCAACTAGGCACTTACCTTGTATCAGATTGGGACATTGAGAGGTTTCAGATCCTCTCACGGCAAACACTATTCCCATCGTCTGCGGCCTGTTCTGCTGGCCCTCCACTTGTTGTCTAGCCCCAGTATTCTAAATCCTTCCGTCTTGTTGTTGAATTTGACTCTTACCAGCATCTCCCGTGCGACACTCATTAGCATAATGGCCCCACGTGCCACAATGGAAACAAGTGACGTTTGATGCCTGGGTACAATCTTTCACTTGATGTGGCCCACCACATCGAAAGCACTTGGAGAATCTTGGTTGCCCTTGACTGGCATTTCCTTTCCCATAGCTTGTTGGTTGCTGATTCGGGCGACTGTAAGGCTTCGCCCTCGGTTGGAACTTTCCTCCTCGGCCTTTCTGACCAAAGCTCTTGGCTGGTCCACCTCTTGTTGCTGGAGTTTGTGTAACTCTCTCTTGATCGTGTCCTTCCAGTATGGTACATTTTTCCACTAGCTCGGGGAATGATCGGATGCTCAATGGTTGCATAGCCCTCTTCAGCTCGGGCCTTAGTCCGTCTTCGAACCTTCTACACACCCAGTCTTCATCAGGGTACACTTGGTAAAACTGGGAGAATTTCAGCTGTGCCTCGAACCTCATGGCATATTCTCCCACTGACTTCTGGTCCTGCTTCAGGTTCAGGAATTCTCTTTCTTTCTCTTGACGAACACTCCATGGAAAATATTTCTCCAAGAAGCTCTCGAGGAATACTTCCCAAGTTAGCAGTCTTCCTTCAGCTTCTAGCAGTCTCTATTTGTTTTTCCACCATGCTTCAGCTGCTCCGACTAGTGCAACACCCTTTCTCGAGTGTCACATTCCCGAACGTTTATAAGGCCAAAAATATTTATTAATGCGAAAAAATACGATTTTCTTTTCTTTTCTTTTTTCTTTTTGCAAGATGTAATGGGATTAGTAAATGTGAGTAATACTAATGAATGAACTTAGGTTCACCATGCATTTCTAGAACATACATACTGTATTATAATACAGAAATAGAAAACAGAAACAGAAACTTCAACATTACTGTATACAGACATAAGAAATACAATAAGTACTAGGAGTCGTAGCTCCCAAAAGGTACTACAAAAACTGACATAGTCTGGCCGACAACAAAAATAAACCAGCAAAAGAGTCCGCCTCCAGGCTCAAGGAAACTACTGAACTGAACCATCCTCACGTCCATCTGTTCAAGCAGCAACAGCATGTACCAGCAGAAAATATACAGATATGGGTGAGATTACCGTTCATCAACATAACAAAACAGCAGTAGTAAAAACAGGACTACTCATCGGGTAATAACGTACCCAACATGCTTACAAGAATTCTCAATATAAATCATGTTAAACAGTTAACAGTATAATATAAGGCATTCTTAAACAATACAGCGATGTATAACAGTAAATGTAAACATCAACAGCCATGCAATGCAGTGCAATGTATATGGCTCAATGCCAAGGTCACTGGGTACTACTCTGACCCCTACTCCATGGAGCTAACAAAACGTCGGATAGAGTGAATGGGAGGACATGTTCCGGTTTCTGTCAGCCATGAGCAAGATGCTACAACATTCGTAATGTGCACGTATCTGGCTTTACGGAAACACTCTCGACCAAACATGAAAAGTACGCCATCTAGTAGAGTTAGTGTATTGCACGGATTCGCCACGACACAGAAGAATCACCAACTGGTCACATTTCAGCCCTTCCAACACTGATACCTCCAAAAAGGCCATTGAAGATCGTCACCGTAAGATTCGCACCCGCATCAAGGTGTAAGCTAAACTCCTAGGTTCAAGGCCTTACAACTATGCAAATGAAATGCCAATGCTTACACAAAGCAGATGCGAAAAAGCAATGTCTACCCCCCGGGTAAACCTCGAGTTCCATTAAGGTTCTTTTCCTTAGGAACAATATGCGTCTTTGAAAAACAAAACCTTTATCCACAAGATAAATCTCGTGATCCCTCCGGGATTGAGCCATCATAAGACTGAAACAATTGAACGACTGATCGGAATCTGAATCACCAGTCCATCATCGAACTACTGTTTCAAAACCCAAAACGTTTCATGTTTGTGTTTATGTCTTATGAAGTCATTGATGTACTAAGTCATCAATGGTATAGTATATTTGTTCCACCACATACCATACTTAATTAACCCTAGTCTTCAACTCTAAGTTAATTACTTAACTTAGGTTTTTATATGTAAAACTTTACGAGTTGAGTTAAAAACTCCTTTGAAAACCAAAACAACTTCTCAATTGAAAACTCATTTGATTTGAAGCAAGTTTTGAACCACTTACTCTATTTTTAGCATTTTCTGAATACATCAAATTCGCTTAGTGGAATTCCATTCGCTTAGCGAAAATGAGGCAGTAATACCTCCTTGGAGACTCCTCTGTATTGCTCGGCGAAACATAAATCACGTAGCGAAATGTGTTGTATTCGCTTAGCGAATATGGATACGCTTAGCGAAAATTGAGGCGGTTACACCTCTTTTCAAACTCCTCTGGATCGCTCGGTGAAATAGAATTCGCATAGCGAAATTTTCTGGAATCGCTTTGCAAATATTAATTCGCTTACCGAAAGTGAGGCAGTGATGCCCAGCTTGGAATTCCTCTGTTTTCGCTTAGCGATGGTAAATTCGCTTAGCGAAAAGTTGCCTTAAAACAAGAAATTTAATCATATGGAACCATTTTGATTCTCTTCATGAAAACACTTCTTGTCTCATTTGAGTCACTTGATTAAATAGATGGACTAAGGATAAGGTATAAACATGTTTCACTTTGGTGAAAACACTTTGAGATTTTATTCCATTTGATCTTTGGATCAAAGTCACTTAGGGTTTTTCTTTGAAAAACATAAGTTATTAAAACACTTTCTTTACTTCAAAACCTTGATTTGCTCAAAAACTACTTATACTAATCCTTTTCTCAAGGTCATAGCCAAAAGCCAACTATGCACCAATGTGAAGATTTACTTCACCAAACTAACCAAGTTATGGCTCACAAAACTTACACAATTATGATAACAATAAACATACATCATTGCATCATAATCAAGCACAAAAGTCCATACTTGATCTAGTGATCAAAGTAGGTTTTTCAACATACATGAAAATGATTTTCATTCAATCATCTCATCATCAGCACATGCTAAAGTACACTACAACATATTATAGCATAAACTCATCATGACAATCTTGTTCTCCAAGAGAACTTAGCAAAACTTAACAATTAAAAGTGAACCCAAACTAAAGGGTTTCACCCACACATAAACTTAAACAACCATCTTCACTACCACCATCTTGGTGTGATGAGGTTCACCCCCCATACCTGTTGATGAGCAGATTCCCGGATCAAAGTCCGTTGATCGGTTTGTGAACCTCCTGACAATCGTCAACAACTACAACAACAGAACAATCCAACATTAAACAACAATCAAGGCAAAACTCAACAATCCTAACAAAGAGGGTTTTGGCCACCCTAGTGTAAAGAGGTTAAGAATTGATTTGGGCTTTCCATTCATGGATTCAAAGGCAATAGGAAAGCTAAGGATGAAATCAAGTGTTAGAGATCAAAAATTGATGAAAAACACTATTCGTCATCATCAAAAGGGTTCGGCCATATTGTGCTTCTTGAGCTATGATGAGAGTTGAATCATAAGCTCTTGGGTTTAGGTAGAGAATGATGAGGTGAGTTCAAAGAAATTGGTCTTACCTCAAAAGGATTTTTCTACAATTTCCTATGGATTTTCAAAGTTTTGGATCTAAGAAATTCTTTTCATGAAAATGAAGTTTGATCTTGAAATAAAGAGAGATTCAAGAAGCTAAGAGATCATAGAAGTGATCTTACCTTAAAATGAAGGAAGATTGCTCAAGGAATCAAGTGATGCCAACAAGAAATCAAGGAGCTTCAAGAACAACAATGGTGTTTCTTCAAGAGCAACTATGGTGTTCTAAAGGGGAGAGGGCTGTGCGAAAATGAGGGGGCTGTGGGGCTGAGTTCAGCTCTGTAAAACCTCACTTGAGGGTAAAAAGGTCATTTGCCAAAAGGGTAAAACGGTAAAAGTGTAAAAGACTAAGGTTAGGGGCATTTTGGTCATTTTGCGTCCAGATATTTCTGATCGTCGTGACGACTCTGGCATACTCTCCCAAGTGTCCTGGGATGTTGTGATAACAAGATTATCCGTTGGCGAGTCCCGATAAATGCATATGTGGCTCCGTTCGTCACCCGATTGAGGATTCCACTCGAACGGAGGTCAGGAAGTGATTTTTCCGAAGTTTTTGTGAAATTTAATCAAAACCTAGAGAGTCAAATTCTAAGACTTATTGTCTCGTTCACGGGTCCATCTGAGGTCTCTTGAGCAGTAAAATTATATTGTCAGTGTAAAAACGCAGACCCGACTCCGTTTGAGTTTTTGACTCAAAACTTAATCATAGCTTCCTATGATATCGTCGAGCATGACTATGGTCTCGGAATATTTTATTTCCATTCCTAAGACCTCGAATAAAATAAAGACATTAAAATACCGAAGAATTAGAAAACGTGAAAATCGGGGTGTTAAATTCCTACCCCTCTTAAAAGAATTTCGTCCTCGAAATTATACGTACCTTTTAAAACAAACTCGGATACTGTTGTTGCATGTCCTCTTCTCTTTCCCAGGTAGCATCACCTGTAGTCTCGTTCCAGATAACTTTGACCAAAGCTATCTCCTTCCCTCGCAGTTTCTTTACTCTCCTGTCTTCGATCTTAACCGGTAATGTTTTATAGGTTAGGTTATCCTTTAGCTGTACTGAATCAGACTCTATGACATGACTGGGATCAGGAATATACTTTTATAATTACGAAACATGAAAAACATTGTGCAGGTTGTATAGAAAAGGCGGTAAAGCTATTTGGTAAGCTATTGGACCTATCCGACGAAGAATTTGATAAGGTCCAATGAATTTTGGAGTGAGTTTTCTGGACTTCAGGACCCTGCCCACCCCAGTCATCGGAGTGACTCTCAAAAACACATGATCCCCTTCCTCGAACTCAAGTGGCCTACGTCTTTTATCTGCATAACTCTTCTGTCGGCTCTGAGTTATCCTCATCTTTTCTTGAATAAGTTTCACCTTCTCGGTTGTTTGTTGCACTAGTTCAGGTCCTAATGAAGCACTTTCTCCATCTTGGTACCAACACAAAGGTGTTCTACAACGTCGTCCATATAAAGCTTCGTAGGGTGCCATCCCTATACTTGAATGATAACTATTGTTGTAGGTGAGTTCTATCAACGGTAGGAAATTCTCCCAACTACCGACATGTTCCAACACACATGCCCTTAACAGGTCCTCTAAAGACTGAATCGTTCTTTCCGATTGTCCATCAGTTTGAGGATTGTAAGCCAAACTTAGTCGTAACTTCGTCCCTAAAGCTTCATGTAAACTTTGCCAAAAACGCGAAGTAAAACGCGGGTCTCTATCCGATATGATACTTGAAGGTACTCCATGCAGTCTCACAATCTCACTGATATAAATCTGAGTAAGCTTTTCCATGGAATATTTGAGATTAATCGGTAGAAAATGAGCTGATTTCGTAAGCCTATCAATTATAACCTAAATGGAATCGTGTCCTTTAGGTGTTCTTGGCAAACACGTCACGAAATCCATCGCTATGCCGTCCCATTTCCACTCTGGGATATCCAACGGAAGTAACATTCCCGCTGGCCTTTGATGTTCAACCTTTGCTTTTTGACACACCAAGCAAGATGCCACAAAATCAGCTACATCTCTTTTCATCCCTTGCCACCAAAACAACCGCTTCAGGTCTTGGTACATCTTGGTTGACCTTGGATGCATACTCAACTTGCTTCTATGAGCTTCGTCCAGAATTAACCTTCTTATCTCTGGGTTGTTTGGCACACAAACCCATTCTCCTCGTCTTAGGATTCCATCTGCTCCTTCTTTGTATTCGTATGTTATGCCCTTCTTTAGATTCCTCCGCTCTTTCTCCAGATACTGGTCGTATATTTGTTTCTCCCGAATCTGATTCATCAGATCACAAGATACTGTAACCATACCTACACACAGTCTTCCTGGCATACAAACCACGGATAGATGCATATCCCTGAGCTGTTCCAATAGCTCATGTTCCTTAACCATCATGGCAGACACATGTAACACTTTTCTACTCAGGGCATCCGCTACCACATTAGCTTTTCCCGGATGATACTGTAACTGGAAATCATAGTCCTTCAAAAATTCCAGCCACCGTCTTTGCCTCATGTTGAGCTCTTTCTGATCGAACAGGTACTTCAAGCTCTTATGATCGCGGAAGACATTGAACGTCGAACCATACAAGTAGTGCCTCCAAATCTTCAACGCAAACACTACCGCGGCTAACTCCAGATCATGGGTTGGGTAATTCTTCTCGTGCACTTTCAACTGTCTCGAGGCATATGCTACCACTTTCCGATTCTGCATCAGAACACAGCCTAACCCCTGGTATGAAGCGTCACAGTACACTTCAAAAAGGTTCGCTTGGATGTGGCAATATCTACATTGGCGATGTAGTCAGCCTCTCTTTCAGCTCCTGAAAACTTCGCTCACAGGCTTTAGTCCATTCAAACGCTTTGCCCTTCCTCGTCAATTGGGTATGAGGTCCTACAATCTTAGAAAATCCCTCAATGAACCTCCGATAATACCCAACCAACCCACAAAACTGCGTATCTCCGTCACTGTGGTTGGTCTTTCCCACTCAAGAACTGCTTCAACTTTTGACGGATCTACAGCAATTCCTTCCTTTGAAATTACAAGACCCAAAAACTGCACTTCGTCGAGCCAAAACTCACACTTGGACAACTTGGCATACAGTTGTTTCTCCTTCAGAACTTAAAGAACTACACTAAGATGTTCAGCGTGCTCTTCCTGGTCTCGAGAATAGATGAGTATGTCGTCTATGAAGACAGCGACAAACTGATGTAGGTATGGACGAAAGATCCTATTCATATAATCCATGAATATAGCTGGAGCATTTGTCACACCAAACGGCATCACAAGATACTCGTAGTGCCCACAGCGTGTTCGAAACGCTGTCGGTACATCTTCCGCCTTCACACTCATTTGGTGATAACCTGATCGCAAATCAATCTTGGAGAAAACTACCGCTCCCCTTAACCGATCCATCAAGTCATCTATCCTCAGAAGTGGATACTTGTTCTTGATAGTAACCTTATTCAACTAGCGATAATCCACGCATAGGCGAGATGTTCCATCTTTCTTTTTCACCAATAGCACAGGTGCTCCCCACGGCGACACACTAGGTCTAACAAATTGTTTCCCCAATAAGTCTACCAACTGTTCCTTCAAAGTTTCCAACTCAGCAGGTTCCATTCGATACGGTGCCATAGACACCGGTCATTTTCTTGGCACAAGATCGATCGCAAACTCGATGTCCCGAACTGGCGGCAAACCTGGTACGTCTTCAGGAAAGACTTCCGGAAACTCGTTCACGATAGGGACGCGCTCTAAGACTAGCTCGCTCTTGACCTCCAAAGAAAATAGTAACATGTATCCTTGATCTCCTTCTCTCAAAGAAGCGTTTACTTGGTTGGCAGTCAAAAATCCAGAATTCTCACAACTAGGGGAAACTAAGGTTTTATTTGCACAGTCTAACAGGATATAATTAGAAGATAACCAATCCATTCCTAAGATTACATCCATTTGCGAAAAAGGCAAACAGATCAAATCAATCAAAAATATTATATCTTTAACAGAAATAGAACAATTCAAACAAACTTTAGCAGTTATAATAGGCTTTGCAGTAGGCGTAGAAATTACCAAATCAAAAGGTAAAGAAGACACAGGTAATCCCAATAGATTTACATAATCATAGGCAATAAAGGAATGCGTTGCGCCTGAATCAAACAGTACAGTTAAGGTTTTACCTCCCATGACACACTGACCTTGGATTAAGTCTTAATTTTGAGAAGCTTCAAAACCACCCATAGTGTAGACTCTGCCTCTTGCCTTAGGCCTCGCGGCTTGGACATTTTTGACAGAATGTTCCAATTTCGGTTCCATGCATTCCCGTGAGATATGTCCCGGCTTCCCACACTTGAAGCAGATAATCCCTTTGATCAAATAGTCTCTGGTGATGTGGTTGCTCTTCCCACACTTCATGCACTTGGTTAGGGCGTTTCCAGACTGACTGAAACTCCCACTGCTTCGTCTCGCAGAACGTTGTTGTTAATCTTGTTGCTTTGCATACGGCTTCCATCGAGATTTGTTGTCTCGACCACCGCTTCCCCTCTGGAACTTGCTCGGTCCAGAACTCTCTACCTGCTTGTCCTTGGGCTCCAAACTCTCGATCAGACGACACTTTTCCATCAGCCTCGGAAAAACAGAAATTTCCAATGGAACTATAGCTCTCTTCAAGTCGATCCTTAGACCTCCTTCAAATTTTCGGCACTTCCACTCCTCTCTTAGGTTGTCCAGAAATTAATTTGAGAACTTTGCTAGACTTTCAAATTTGGCTCCGTATTCAGCTACGGTCATTCCCCCTTGTCTCAGCTGGAGGAACTCCATCTCTTTCTCATGCCTTGCGCTCGCAGGAAAATACTTCTCCAGGAATTTTCCCTTAAAAGCATTCCAGTCAATAGCTTGTTGATCGTGAATCAGCATCTGACGGCCTCCTTCCCACCAGTATTCAGCATCTTGCACCAGCATATAGGTTGCCTAGACAACCTTGTCATTCTCAGTACATCTCATCACTCCAAAGATTTTCTCTAGCGTCTGGATCCAGCGTTCAGCTAACTCAGGATTGAATTCACCTTTGAATTGAGGTGGATTCCGACGAAGAAATTCATCCAGTCCTCTACCTCCGACAGCTCGTTCGTCACATTGAACCATAGCAGCAGCCATTTCCCGTTTGGCGTTCACAGCAGCAGTCAGGTTTTGAGCAGCCATTGCTACCTTCAAAACCACAACTGTCAAACTTAAGAGAATAAAGCAAAAAACATTATCCTCCTTGCGGAGATAACAACAGAGAAACACACAGAGAACACAAGACAAACAAGACAAACCACAACCTACAAACCCCAAAAGACTCGGCCAGCTCTGATACCAAATAATGCAACACCCTTTCCCGAGTGTCATATTCCCGAACGTTTATAACCTCAAGTTCCACTTAGGTTCTCTTCCTTAGGAACTATACGCGTCTTTGAAAAACAAAACCTTTATCCGCAGGATAAATCTCGTGATCCCTCCGGGATCGAGTCATCACAAGACTGAAACAATTGAACGACTTATCGGGATCCGAATCACCGGTCCGTCATCGAACTATTGTTTCAAAACCCAAAACGTTTCATGTTTGTGTTTATGTCCTATGAAGTCATTGATGTACTAAGTCATCAATGGTATAGTATATTTGTTCCACCACATACCATACTTAATTAACCCTTGTCTTCAACTCTAAGTTAGTTACTTAACTTAGGTTTTTATACGTAAAACTTTGCGAGTTGAGTTAAAACTCCTTTGTAAACCAAAACAACTTCTCAATGGAAAACTCATTTGATTTGAAACAACTTTTGAACCACTTACTCTATTTTTAGCATTTTCTGAAAACATGAAATTCGCTTAGCGGAATTCCATTCGCTTAGCGAAAATTAGGCAGTAATTCCTCCTTGGAGACTCCTCTGTATCGCTCAGCTAAACATAATCGCGTAGCGAAATGTGTTGTATTCGCTTAGCGAATATGGATTCGCTTAGTGAAAATGGAGGCGGTTACACCTCTTTTGAAACTCCTTTGGATCGCTCGGCAAAATAGAATTCGCGTAGCGAAATTCTCTGGAATCGCTTAGCGTATATTAATTCGCTTAGCGAAAGTGAGGCAGTGATGCCCAACATGGAATTCCTCTGTTTTCGCTTAGCGAAGGTAAATTCGCTTAGCGAAAAGTTGCCATAAAACAAGACATTTAACCTTATGGAACCATTTTGATTCTCTTCATGAAACTACTTCTTGTCTCATTTTGAGTCACTTGATCAAATAGATGGACAAAGGATAAGGTATAAAACATGTTTCACTTTGGTGAAAACACTTTGAGATTTAATTCCATTTGATCTTTGGATCAAAGTCACTTAGGGTTTTTCTTTGAAAAACATAAGTAATTAAAACACTTTCTTTACTTCAAAACCTTGATTTGCTCAAAAACTACTTATACTATTCCTTTTCTCAAGGTCATGGCCAAAAGCCAACTATACACCAATGTGAAGATTTACTTCACCAAACTAACCAAGTTATGGCTCACAAAACTTATACAATTATGATAACAATAAACATACATCATTGCATCATAATCAAGCACAAAAGTCCATACTTGATCTAGTGATCAGAGTAGGTTTTCAACATACACGAAAATGATTGTCATTCAATCATCTCATCATCAGCACATGCTAAAGTATACTACAACATATTAAAGCATAAACTCATCATGACAATCTTGTTCTCCAAGACTTAACAAAACTTAACAATTAAAAGTGAACCCAAACTAAAGGGTGTCACACCCACACATAAACTTAAACAACCATCTTCACTACCACCATCTTGGTGTGATGAGGTTCACCCCCCGTACCTGTTGATGAGCAGATTCTCGGATCAAAGTCGATTGATCGGTTTGTGATCCTCCTGACAATCGTCAACAACTACAACAACACAACAATCCAACATTAAACAACAATCAAGGCAAAACTCAACAATCCTAACAAAGAGGGTTTCGGCCACCCTAGGGTAAAGAGGTTAGGAATTGATTTTGGTTTTCCATTCATGGATTCAAAGGCAATAGGAAAGCTAATGATGAAATCAAGTGTTAGAAATCACAAATTGATGAAAAACACTATTCATCATCGTCAAAAGGGTTCGGCCATACTGTGCTTTTTGAGCTATGATGAGAGTTGAATCGTAAGCTCTAGGGTTTGGGTAGAGAATGATGAGGTGTGTTCAAAGAAATTGGTCTTACCTCAAAAGGATTTTTCTACAATTTCCTATGGATTTTCAAAGTTTTGGATCTCAGAAATTCTTTTCATGAAAATGAAGTTTGATCTTGAAATAAAGAGAGATTCAAGAAGCTAAGAGATCATAGAAGTGATCTTACCTTAAAATGAAGGAAGATTGCTCAAGGAATCAAGTGATGCCAACAAGAAATCAAGGAGCTTCAAGAACAACAATGTTGTTTCTTCAAGGGCAACTATGGTGTTCTAAAGGGGAGAGGGCTGTGCGAAAATGAGGGGGCTGTGGGGCTGATTTCAGCTCTTTAAAACCTCACTTAAGGGTAAAAAGGTCATTTGCCAAAAGGTATAATGGTAAAAGTGTAATAGACTAAGGTTAGGGGCATTTTGATCATTTTGCGTCCAGATATTTCTGAACGTCGTGACGACTCTGGCATACTCTCCCAAGTGTCCAGGGATGATGTGATAACAAGATTATCCGTTGGTGAGTCCCAGTAAATCCACATGTGGCTCCGTTCGTCACCCGATTGAGGATTCCGCTCGAACGAAGGTTAGGAAGTGATTTTTCTGAAGTTTTTATGAAATTTAACCAAAACGTAGAGAATCAAAATCTAAGACTTATTATCTCATTCACGGGTCCATCTGAGGTCTCCTAAGCCGTAAAATCATACTGTCAGTGTAAAAACGCAGACCGGACTCCGTTTGAGTTTTTGACTCAAAACTTAATCGTAGTTTCCTACGATATCGTCGAGCATGACTATGGCCTCGGAATATTTTATTTCCAATCCTAAGACCTCGAATAAAATAAAGATATTAAAATACTGAAGAATTAGAAAACGTGAAAATCGGGGCGTTACAACTAGCATGAAAGCAGCGTCAGTAACTTTCCTATCCTCTCTGCAATGGATAGCAACGAAGACTTTCTCGATTTCCAATTGCCATAACTCAATAGCTTCCGGATTGTACTCCCCACGGAATTGGGGAGGATTCCCCTTCATGAAGGCATTTAGGCCGGTGTTTTCTACTTCGCCTCCTCTGACCTGATTATGCTGTTGTCTGGCATCCCTCTCTTCCTGTCGCTGCATGAACTGAGAGCATTGTAGCGGCCAAATCCCTTATGGCCCTCATTGCTTCATTCTGATCTCCGCTATTCCCAATTCCCGAGGTATCCCCACTACTGTCGGGGCTCCCGGTTCCAACTAGTGCTCCCCTTCCTCTACCGTGTCCTATGGCCATTTTTTCCTGGTAAAGGAAGCGTAGTTTAAATCCATAAGATGCTAGCTAGGGAAAAAAAATGAAGAAAACAAGGAAAAGGCAAAAACAAGGTTTCGCTTAGCGAGGTTACATTCGCTTAGCGAAATTGAGTGAATTCGCTTAGCGAGGCTCCATTCGCTTTGCGAAATCGAGACAGTGATGCATCATTTGAAATACCCCTGGATCGCTTACCGAAACCTAATTCGCTTAGTGAAATTTAGTCAGTGATGCCTAAATTGGAATTTCTCTGTATCGCTTAGCGAGGTGCATTTGGCTTAATGAATTTGCTGGAATTTTCTCTGAATTGCTCAGCGAGATCAGTTTCGCTTAGAGAGACCCATTTCGCTTAGCGAAATTCCCCAGATTTTGAATCCTTCAAACAAGAATGAAGCAACATTCAATATAAATCAACTGATATATATGTCATGTGCCCTACGAACAAAACAGTTATCACACTCGATAATAAGTGCATCGGACACACTACCATTTTTCTAACACAGTTAGTACCCAATGTGGATATAACTGTCAATGCTAGTATACATCCTAAACCACACAGTCCGATATTAGAATCGAACTGCTCTGATACCAATAATGAGACAACCCGCCATCCCATCAGTAGAACCTAAGATATTAATTAATCTATATCGCATTACAAATGTTAGCGCACCTTATAAATACGAAGCGAAGATGAAAATTGAGCGCGGAAGCAAAACAATTTACGGCACGCAACGCGTCAGAGTACACAGCTTTAAAATATAAAGAAATATATCACATACATCATTGCCCCATCAGTAGGGCTACAATATAAAGTAGTACATACATAGTATATTAGTACAAACAAAAATAAAAGTACGAAAATAGGCCGAGAGACAACTCTCCGGCTAACCACGATCAATGGCCGACCTCTTGAGGCTAGGGTCCGTGGCACGTCCTCTGGCGTCAGGCTCGTAAGGAATGCCGTCTAGTTCCTCAGCAGATGGTTCCTCCTCGGGGTCTTCCCATAAAATAAAGGTTACTGTTGTGCAAAATAATGATGCGTGCAAGTGTACATAAGCGTAACAAGTAATAAAGAGTAAGTAGAGATCGTTCCCACGAGGATTGTTGATGTTTAACTCTAAGTTTCAAACTAATTAATTTGTTTAGCTAAGATCCAAGATAATAAGTGGTGACAAATATTTGGCAGGATTAGCGCAGTAATAAAAGATAGAAATAAAAAGTAAAACGCTTAAGGTGATGAGATGAAATAAAATGGATAAAACAGCTAGGGGTACAAATCCCTCATAATTCATTAATTGGGGTCAGGTATGCTACGATATGCTACAGCATCTGGTTCCAGGAAATAACAGTTGTGCTTTCCAACACTTAAAAGATGGGTTTCATTAAGCGTTCCTTATTCCTAAGCTCACATTAATTACACCCCCTTCTGAATAAATATGTTACAGCTAACCTATGGACTTGGATGAATATTCCTATTACATCCAACATCAACTAATTTGCCAATTAATCAACTTAATCCATATCTATCAAGCATTTCCACTTGCTAACTTTTCCAAGCTCTACAAACTAGTATTCAAGCTAAGATGGCCAAACTCAACCAGAAATTTATAATATAAACACAACTTGATAGAAGAAACTAAATGCATATCAATAACATAACCTTAACCAAAATCAAGTCATTGCAAGTTCATTGTACGCTAGCTTAAGAAGCTTAGCTCATCATGAGCTTAAAAACAACAAAAGAGAAAATAAAAACAAAGGTTGAATCCATTATAGAACTGAAATGTGAGTTAACTATGGAGAAGTAAACATAAACTAAGTGAAAGAGGTGGCCAGCGACTTTTCCAAGAGGATGGCTCCTTTTCTTCCAAGCAATTTCTTGCTGCAGCTACTGAAATCAGCACCTTTCTCCAAGTGTTTCTGCACAAACCAGCTCCAAAATAGCCCAACAATGGTGATGGGTATGGAAAGTGGTGGCTGTGTATGGAGAGAGAAAGAGACGTATGGAGAAATGTTGAGGTGAAAAAGGTGTGGGAATATTCTTTAGGTTTTACTTTTTAGAGTTGTCCACTCTCTTTCCTCCTTTTGGGCTCAACTTTATCCATTCAAATTAAAGGAACTAGGGCCCATCTAATAAAGTAACCATCTCACAAAATATCTGGTAGTATGTGGCACATGGGTACGTGTCCTTGCACGTGGGACCACGTTAGGAGAGAGAAAATAAGTCAAATCGTCATGTTTCTGCAATAGGACACGCTCCAGTTGCTGCAACATCCCATAGCATTTCCTCCAGTAAGTCTTCAATTCAACCAATATCTGTCAAAACAAAGAAAACACATTAATTACACTCATAAACAGTCCTAAAATGATAAATTCACAGAAACTCACTAAAACACAAAATACTTTAAACTAAGCTAAAACCTACAAAGCACACATACAAAACACTCAAAGACCACTCAAAATCAAGCTAAGAAAGGCTTGATAAATCTCATTTCTAGGAGTTATCACATCCCCAAACTTGAATCATTGCTCGTCCTCGAGTGATGAAAACAAAACAAAAACTTGAGTTTGAAAAACACTAAGACATACACACCTAAACAACTTGAAACATGCAAATAATCAACCATGCAAGGCTTGTCACCATGAAGATCATACCCTCGGACTCACTTAATTCAAGCAAACCCCCTTGGCCTTTAAGATTTATGCTTACCCCAACTCAATCAAAGTGTGTGTGTGCTGCCCTGAAACATGCCTTGGACACTTAGGATAACCCAAAGGTTTGGATCAACCCTTCACCCAAAAGTTGACCTGGCCACTCTTTCTTTTCAAACCAGGGGCTAGGTACACAAAATGCTACAACATAAAGGGGATGGATTCACAGTAGCAGGTATTTCCCCAGTAACTTATATGGTCTCAAAGGGGTACTTTTAGCTATTACCAGCTAGTATTTCCCCAGTAGCCCATCAGTCTCAAAGGGGTACCCACTCACAAGCAACTCTTTATTCTTTGTTTTCTTGCCCTTTTTTTTTTTTTTTGACGTTACATGTTCAAGGATTTGATTTTCCAGCAACATAACAACCATTCATCCACCCCAAAACTTAATCCTTTTTTTTTTTTTCATTTATGTACCTTCACCCTCTCATTATCAAATTAAGAGCAAGCTTGGTCAACCATGAGTGTTAGGCCTCACCTTACTCTCAAATCACCTTAGTTCACCAACAAGTATAGAGCATGTATCAAAAAGAGTTAGGGATCACACTCATCCTAAGGTTCAAGGGTTCCTACACAATCATGCACATGTTCTTCATTAGGTTTCGCTTCAAACAACAAGCCAATATGATTGATTACACATTTAACACAAGCAAAACCAAATCCAGACCCTCCCCCACACTTTAGAATGAGCAGTGTTCCTACTTCATCAACCTAAAAGTTTGAAAGAGGATTTGGTTACATAGAACAAGATAACCAACAACAAAATAACTAACAAACTCACAATAAACTAACCAAAAAAAAAAAAAAACTACGACTACATACTACAGCAAACCAACAGACAATTACTCCAAACAAAACAAATTTAAAGCAAAACAGGGAATAAATAAAAGAGAGAACAACCCTGTCATGATTCAGCATGCTGCAGCAGCCAGAGGCCACTTGATGATCTTTTTTTTTACCACCTCTTTTATGATTAGGTTCTGCCTTCTTTGGTTGTCAATGCTATTCTTTGAATTGTCTTCAAACAAAATTTCTTGCATACAAAGTGTTGGGCCTATGTCATTTATATCAACCATTTGCCACCCAATAGTCTTCTTATGTCTCTTCAAAGCATAAATGAGGTTCTCATCTTGTGGTGGAGTCAAGTAAGAAGAAATAATCACTGGAAGAGTCTCATTGTCCCCCAAATAAGCATATTTATATTGAGCTAGAAGTTGTTGTAGCTCTAACGCCAATGGTCTCTCAATGGAAGGCACATTGTCTTTGAAACTTTCTTTAGTCAACTCAAGTGATTCATACTTCCTTGCCAACCTTGGTGTTGTCGGCCTTTCCTCTACCAAATCAAGGATTGCTTCCTTGAGTAACTCTTTAACTTCAAGTTGAGCTAGCTCCTCATCAAGAACATCATGCTCCTTCATGAGTTGCTTATGCACCATTGAATCTAATGTTTTCACAAAAGAGCATTCTTCCATACCCTCATCGGGGCACTTCAAGGAATTAAAAACATTACCACATTGCTTATCTTGGTTAGCTTTCTTCAATCTTTAGGGGAAAGGTGGTGGAGGCCTCTCGGGTATAAGCCTAGGAAAAGGCAATTCAATAGGATATGTGGAGGACGTTGCAACATTTTTCTGTTGCAGTTCTTCTACTGCAGGATATGTGGATGACCCTTCAGTGATTGTAGCAATTCTATCCAAATTAACTTCTGTTTTAAGGTCAGTGCCTTTAATCTTGTTGGACTTGTTGTCTTCATTTTTCCTTATTGAAGTAGATATGTCCTTCCTTATTATGATGTGTATGGCTTTGCAATGCTTTTGCCTATTAGGCTTCACTGAGAATGGATTGCTTGGACACTTCTCATACAAATGACCTCCCCCACAATACACACAAGAGATGGAACTCACTTGAGAGACATTAAGCTCAACAATTGCTGGTATTGTCAATGCTACTGGAGATGCTGTAGTAACGCTTGCAGTAGTGAGAGTTTCCAGCATATGAGTAAGAGAAGCCAATTGAGCTGATAGGGCAACCACTTCGTTGTTAATCATGATGACAACTACTCTTCCCAAATCAACGAATGTAGAGTAAGGCACCTGCTGCTGGACACAACACTACAAAGGTTAAGAATCTTAACTAAATAGAACTAACTAATTTGAAAACTTATAGAAAGTAACACAATTCAATCCCCGGCAACGGAGCCAAAAACTTGTTGTGCAAAATAATGATGTGTCCAAGTGTACACAATCGTAACAAGTAATAAAGAGTAAGTAGAGATCGTTCTCATGAGGATTGTTGATGTTTAACTCTAAGTTTCAAACTAATTAATTTGTTTAGCTAAGATCCAAGATAATAAGTGGTGACCAATATTTGGAAGGATTAGTGCAGTAATAAAAGATAGAAATAAAAAGTAAAACGCTTAAGGTGATGAGATGAAATAAAATGGATAAAACAGCTAGGGGTACAAATCCCTCATAATTCATTAATTAGGGTCAGGTATGCTACGATATGCTACAGCATCTGGTTCCAGGAAATAACAGTTGTGCTTTCCAACACTTAAAAGATGGGTTTCATTAAGCGTTCCTTATTCCTAAGCTCACATTAATTACACCCCCTTCTGAATAAATACGTTCCAGCTAACCTATGGACTTGGATGAATATTCCTATTACATCCAACATCAACTAATTTGCCAATTAATCAACTTAATCCATATCTATCAAGCATTTCCACTTGCTAACTTTTCCAAGCTCTACAAACTAGTATTCAAGCTAAGATGGCAAAACTCAACCAGAAACTTATAACATAAACACAACTTGATAGAAGAAACTAAATGCATATCAATAACATAATCTTAACCAAAATCAAGTCATTGCAAGTCCATTGTACCCTAGCTTAAGAAGCTTAGCTCATCATGAGCTTAAAAACAACAAAAGAGAAAATAAAAACAAAGGTTGAATCCATTATAGAACTGAAATGTGAGTTAACTATGGAGAAGTAAACATAAACTATGTGAAAGAGGTGGCCAGCGACTTTTCCAAGAGGATGGCTCCTTTTCTTCCAAGCAATTTCTTGCTGCAGCTACTGAAATCAGCAACTTTCTCCAAGTGTTTCTGCACAAACCAGCTCCAAAATAGCCTAACAATGGTGATGGGTATGGAAGGAAATGGATGAAGAAGATGAAAATGTAAAGTGGTGGCTGTGTATGGAGAGAGAAAGGGAGGTATGGAGAAATGTTAAGGTGAAAAAGGTGTGGGAATCTTCTTTAGGTTTTACTTTTTAGAGTTGTCCACTCTCTTTCCTCCTTTTGGGCTCAACTTTATCCATTCAAATTAAGGGAACTAGGGCCCATCTAATAAAGTAACCATCTCACAAAATATCTGGCAGTATGTGGCACAAGGGTACGTGTCCTTACATGTGGGACCACGTCAGGAGAGAGAAAATAAGTCAAATCGTCATGTTTCTGCAATAGGACAAGCTCCAGTTGCTGCAGCATCCCATAGAATTTCCTCCAGTAATTCTTTTTTTTTTTGTTTTTTGTTTTTTAGCAAACTGAAATGATATGCAAAAGCATCACTATAAAGACTAACATCCCAACTAGGTTGGCACCTTAGCCCTTATCAATCATCTGCAGCGTATCATTAAATTTTATTAATAAATGAAGAAGAATACAAAAAGAGATGGGGGGACTAGGCCAAAACCCCAACTGGAAACAACTCAAACAAATCTATAACAAGGAAGATTAAATCTATTGCGATTAAAATCTTCCAAAAGAAACTGTGGTGGAGAGTCCCACCAACAAAAACTACGGTGAACAAGGCCAAAATTTGCCAACTTGTCAGCACAACTGTTCCCTTCTCTATAAACATGAGAACAATAAAACTGCATATGTTTAAGCAGTGATCGACAATTCTTTCATCTGATTAAAAGCTTCCAAGGAATAATGTCCACATTGGAGGAAGCCTTCATCACAAGCAACGAATCACATTCTAGCCATAAATTTAACCAACCCTTAGAAAAAGCTAGCTCAATAGCTTTCATGGCAGCAAGAAACTCAGCATAGAGAGAACTGTTCACTCCATTGAAATCAGAGAAACAACCTAAGAAAGCACCTCTAGAATCTCTAAAAATAGCACCACTAGAGGACAGGCCAGGATTGCCCCTAGATGCCCCATCAGAGTTGACTTTGATCCAACTACAAGGAGGCTTATACTAGATTACTTGGATTATGTTGTCAGCTTTAGGAGACTTAGCATCCACTGTGAAGTTTTTAAACATTTGGAGCTCATTCATAGAGTTGTAACAATGACCTTTTGAATGTTTCCCAAACAAAGCTATTGCTGCTTTAACCATAGAAATTGCCCTGCCCATACTAACTACTTTGTTACAAAACCTGGACTGATTTCGCATATGCCAAATAGCACTAACAGTATGAAGAACAGCTGATATTACTACTTCTTTGCCTTAGGAGCTCCATTGTCTTTCCATCAACCCGAGCACAGAAAGAATAGATGAATGATCAAAGTTGCATAGCAACATACTACTAAGCCAGCTCCACAATTTGGAAGCAAATTGACATTGAAAGAAAAGATGACCAGAAGACTCAGCTGCAGCAAAGCAGAGATAGCAGATGGAAACAGTCACACATCCTCTATTAGCAAGATGTTCATCAGTTGGAAGTTTGTCATGAATCAGTCTCCAAGCTAGAAAAGATTTGGAAAGAGGGACAATAGTATTCCAAATTGTCTTATCCCAATTTACAGGTTGTCCTTGCAATCTTAGTTTTGAGTGAGCATCCTTGAAAGAAAGCTGCCCATGATCAGTTTCACTCTAAACTAACAAATCCTCCTAACTATCTAAAGGGAGAATAACTTGCTGAATGATACCCGAAATAGCTGGATAAAGCACATCAAAGGAGGAAGGAATTCTCCAAGAACCATTATGAATAAAGTCAAAAACCTTGGCCTTGAGGGAAGCATGGACAGAAGGAGGAAGTTCCAGCATGGCTGCAATGGAAGACTGATTAGGAAGCCAATGATCCATCCAGAAATTAACACTAGCACCATTACCAATTAACCAAAAGCTATTGCAACACCCTTTCCCGAGTGTCACATTCCCGAACGTTTATAAGGCCGAAAATATTTCTTAATGCGGAAAATACGGTTTTCTTTTTTTTTTCTTTTCACAAGATGCAATGGGATTTAGCAAAGGTAAATAATACTAATAACGAACTTAGGTTCGCCATACATTTCTAGAACAATATGCATAATAAATACAGGGACATAAACAAAAAAAGGAATAATACTATATACAGACATAAGTCTAATGTATAACTGATACAATAAGTACTAGGAGTCGTAGCTCCCAAAAGGTACTACAAAAACTAACATAGTCTGGCCGACAACAAAATTAGACCACAAAAAGAATCCTCCTCCGGCTCAAAAGAACTACTGGACTGAACCATCGTCACGTCCATATGTTCAAAACAGCAACAGCAAGTACCAACAGAAAACATACAGATATGGGTGAGATTCCCGATCATCAACACAGCAAAACAGCAATAGTAAAAACGGGACGACTCACCGGGTAACAGCGTACCCAACATGCTTACAAGAATTCTCAATGTCAAACATATTAAGCAGTTGACAGCATAATATCATGTTAAGCAGTTAACAGCATAAAATAAGGTATTCTTAAATAGTACAACGATGTATAACAGAAAATGTAAACATCAATAGCCATGCAATGCAATGCAATGTATATGACTCAATGTCAATGTCACTGGGTACTACTCTGACCCCTACTCCATGGAGCTAACAAAACATTCGGAGAGAGTGAATGGGAGGACATGTTCCGTGCGCGCCAGCCTTGGGCAAGATGCTACAACATTCGTAACGTGCACGTATCTGGCTTTTACGGAAACACTCTCGACCAAACATGAAAAGTACGGCATCTAGTAGAGGATATCAGTGTCTTGCACGGATTCGCCACGACACAGAAGAGCTACCAACGGGTCACATGTCAGCCCTTCCAACCCTGATACCTCCAAAAAGACCATTAAAGATCGTCACCGTAAGATTCGCACCCGCATCAAGGTGTAAGCTCAACTCCTAGGCTCAAGGCCTTACGACTATGCAATTGAAATGCCAATGCTTACACAAAGCAGATGCGATCAAGCAATGTCTATCCCCCGGATAAACCTCGAAGTCTACTAAGGTTCTCTTCCTTAGGAACTATACGTGTCTTTTTGAAAAACAAAACCTGTATCCACCGGATAAATCTCGTGATCCCTCCGGGATCGAGTCATCACAAGACTGAAACAATTGAAAGACTGATCGGGGTCCGAATCACCGGTCCATCATCGAACTACTGTTTCAAAACAGAAAACGTTTCATGTTTGTGTTTATGGCTTATGAAGTCATTGATGTATTAAGTCATCAATGGTATAGCATGTGATCTTGTTCCACTACATACCATACTTAATTATCCCTTGTTTTCAACTCTAAGTCAATTACTTAACTTAGGTTTTTAAAACGTAAAACTTTACAGTTTGAGTTGAAAAACACTCTTCATAAACAAACCATTTCTCGCGAGGCGAAGGTCTATGTCGCGACGCGAGGCTGAGAAGTTATCTTTACTGCTTGGAAAGTCCTTCTGCTTCGCGAGGCGAGGATTGTATCGCGACGCGAGGAAGAGAAGTGATCTTTTCTATTCAGACAGTCTTTCTGCTCCGCGAGGCGAGGCGCGAGGCAGAGAAGCTGCATCTTCACTATTTAGGCGGTTCGCGGGGCGAAAACTGCTTCGCTACGTGAGGCCGAGAAGTTGCATCTTTGCTACTTAGGCGGTTCGCGAGGCGAGACGACTTCGCGACGCGAGGCCGAGAAATTTCATCTTTGTTGCTCGGGCTAGTCCACTGTCTCGCGAGGCGAGGTAATGTTAGCCTGGCGAATGCCTTATCTTCCCTCTGTCTCGCGAGGCGAGACGGGGTTCGCTGGGCGAGTGCCCTGTTTTTCATTTTTCCTAACTCCTTCATTATTTCTTCTGTTGAAAAACGTAGTTTGATTAAAAGACCTATGGCTAAAGAAAAGACATTTTCCCACTTTGATGATACTTTAAAGGTTAAAACTTCATTTGATCTTTAGATCAAAAATCACTTTTGTTTCTCTTTGGAATCCTAGGTTATGAAATCATGTTTTGTTGCATCAAAACTTTGCCAAAACAAGAACAACATATGTTCTTATATTTTCCTCTTACTAAGGCCACAAGCCTACTCCAATGCAAAATGGAGACTTTACTTCACCAACAAGGTAAATGTAGCTCAAAAGCTCACACAATTATGATAAACCACAATACACATTACTACATCATAATCAAACATATCCATCACACATCATGTTCTCATAACCAAACAATAAAAGTCCATACTTGATCTAGTGATCATAGTAGGTTTTTCAACATACATGGAAATGATTTTCATTCAATCATATCTTCATCAACATATGCTAAAGCACACTACAACATACTCAAGCATAAACTCATCATGACAATCTTGTTCTCCAAGAGAACTTAACAAAACTTAACATATAAAAGTGAACCCAAACTAAAGGGTTTCACCCACACATAAAATTAAACAACCATTCTCACTACCACCATCTTGGTGTGATTGAGGTTCTTCTTCCCATACCTGTTGATGAGCAGATTCCAGGATCAAAGTCGGTTGATCGGTTTGTGAACCTCCTGATAATCGTCAACAACTACAACAACACAACAACCAACATTAAACAACAATCAAAACCAATCTCAACTATCCTAACAAAGAGGATTTCGGCCACCCTTGGTTAAAAGGTTTGGAATTGGTTTTGGTTTTCCATTTCATGGATTCAAAGGCATTAGGAAAGCTAAGGATGAAATCAAGTGTTAAAAATCAAAAATTGATGAAAACACTATTCATCATCATCCAAAAGGGTTCGGCCAAAAATTCTTTTTGAGCTATGATGAGAGTTGAATCATAAGCTCTTAGGTTTAGGTAGAGATTGATGATGTGAGTTGAAAGAACTTGGTCTTACCTCAAAAGGATTTTTCTACAATTTCCTATGGATTTTCAAAGTTTGGATCTAAGAAATTATTTTCATGAAAATGAACATTGATCTTGAAATTAAGAAAGATTGAAGAAGCTAAGAGATCATAGAAGTGATCTTACCTTGAAATGAAGAAAGATTGCTCAAGGAATCAAGTGAATCCAACAAAAACTCAAGCTTTTCTAGGTGAAAATGGAGTTTTCTCTCAAGAACAACTATGGAGCTTCTAAAGATGAGGGGCTGTGCGAAAATGATGAAGTGAGGGGCTGAGTTCAGCCTCTTAAAAGTTCACTTAAGGGTAAAAAGGTCATTTGCCAAAAGGGTATAATGGTAAAAGTGTAAAAGACTAAGGTTAGGGGCATTTTGGTCATTTTGCGTCCAGATATTTCCGAACGTCATGACGACTCTGGCATACTCTCCCAAGTGTCCTGGGATGATGTGATATCAAGATTATCTGTTGGCGAGTCCCGGTAAATCCATATGTGGCTCCGTTCGTCACCCGATTGAGGATTCCGCCCGAACGAAGGTCAGGAAGTGATTTTTCTGAAAATTTTACAAAATTTAACCAAAACGTAGATAATCGAATTCTAAGACTTATTGTCTCGTTCACGGGTCCATCTGAGGTCTTCTGAGCAGTAAAATCATACTGTCAGTGTAAAAACGCAGATCGGACTCCGTTTGAGTTTTCAACTCAAAACTTAATCGTAGCTTCCTACGATATCGTCGAGCATGACTATGGTCTCGGAATATTTTATTTCTATTCCTAAGACCTCGAATAAAATATAGACATTAAAATACTAAAGAATTAGAAAGCTTGAAAATTAGGGCGTTACATTCCTACCCCTCTTAAAAGAATTTCGTCCTCGAAATTATACGTACCTCTTAAAACAAACTCGGATACTGTTGTTGCATGTCCTCTTCTCTTTCCCAGGTAGCATCACCTGTAGTCTCGTTCCAGATAACTTTGACCAATGCTATCTCCTTCCCTCGCAGTTTCTTTATCCTCCTGTCCTCGATCTTAACCGGCAATGTCTCATAGGTTAGGTTATCCTTTAGCTGTACTGAATCAGACTCTATGACGTGACTGGGATCAGGAATATACTTTCGCAATTGCGAAACATGAAAAACATTATGAAGGTTGGATAGAAAAGGCGGTAAAGCTATTTGGTAAGCTACTGGACCTATCCGACGAAGAATTTGGTAAGGTCCAATGAATTTTGGAGTGAGTTTTCTGGACTTCAGGACCCTACCAACCCCAGTCATCGGAGTGACTCTCAAAAACACATGATCCCCTTCCTCGAACTCAAGCGGCCTACGTCTTTTATCCGCATAACTCTTTTGTCAGCTCTGAGTCGTCCTCATCTTTTCTTGAATCAGTTTCACCTTCTCGGTTGTTTGTTGCACTAGTTCAGGTCCTAAAGAAGCACTTTCTCCATCTTGGTACCAACACAAAGGTGTTCTGCAATGTCGTCCATATAAAGCTTCGTAGGGTGCCATCCCTATACTCGAATGATAACTGTTGTTGTAGGTAAACTCTATCAACAGTAGGAAATTCTCCCAACTTCCGGCATATTCCAACACACACGCCCTTAACAGATCCTCTAAAGACTGAATCGTCCTTTCCGATTGTCCTTCAGTTTGAGGATGGTAAGCCGAACTTAATCGTAACTTCGTTCCTAAAGCTTCAGGTAAACTTTGCCAAAAACGCGAAGGAAATCGCGGGTCTCTATCCGATATGATACTATGCAGCCTCACAATCTCACTGATATAAATCTGAGTAAGCTTTTCCATAGAATACTTGAGATTAATCGGTAAAAAATGAGCTGATTTCGTAAGCCTATCAATTATAACCCAAATGGAATCGTATCCTTTAGGTGTCCTTGGCAAACACGTCACGAAATCCATTGCTATGCCGTCCTATTTCCACTCTGGGATATCCAACGGAAGTAACATTCCAGCTGGCCTCTGATGTTCAACCTTTGCTTTCTGACACACTAAGCAAGATGCCACATAATCGGCTACATCTCTTTTCATGCCTTGCCACCAAAACAACCGCTTCAGGTCTTGGTACATCTTGGTTGACCCTGGATGCATACTCAACTTGCTTCTATGAGCTTCGTCCAGAATTAACCTTCTTATCTCTGGGTTGTTTGGTACACAAACCCGTTCTCCTCGTCTTAGGATTCCATCTGTTCCTTCTTTGTATTCCGACGTCATCCCTTTCTTTAGATTCCTTCGCTCTTTCTCCAGATACTAGTCGTATACTTGTTTCTCCCGAATCTGATCCATCAGATCACAAGATACCGTAACCATACCTACACATAGTCTTCCTGGCATACTAACCACAGACAGATGCATATCTCTGAACTGTTCCAACAGCTCGTGTTCCTTAACCATCATGGCTGACACATGTAACACTTTTCTACTCAGGGCATCCGCTACCACATTAGCTTTTCCCGGATGATACTGTAACTGGAAATCATAGTCCTTCTGATCGAACAGATACTTCAAGCTCTTATGATCGCTGAAGACATTGAACGTCGAACCATACAAGTAGTGCCTCCAAATCTTCAACGCAAAGACTACCGCTGCTAACTCCAGATCATGAGTTGGGTAATTCTTCTCGTGCACTTTCAACTGTCTCGAGGCATACGCTACTACCTTCCGATTCTGCATCAGAACACAGCCTAATCCTTGGTATGAAGCATCACAGTACACTTCAAAAGATTCGCTTGGATCTGGCAATATCAACACTGGCGATGTAGTTAGCCTCTTCTTCAACTCCTGAAAACTCTGCTCACAGGCTTCAGTCCATTCAAACGCTTTGTCCTTCCTCGTCAATTGGGTAAGAGGTCCTACAATCTTAGAAAATCCCTCAATGAACCTCCGATAATACCCAGCCAAACCCACAAAACTGCGTATCTCAGTCACTGTGGTTGGTCTTTCCCACTCAAGAACTGCTTCAACCTTCGACGGATCTACAACAATTCCTTCCTTTGAAATTACATGACCCAAAAACTGCACTTCGTCGAGCCAAAACTCACACTTGGACAGTTTTGCATACAGCTGTTTCTCTTTCAGAACTTGAAGAACCACACTAAGATGTTCAGCATGCTCTTTCTGGTCTTGCGAATAGATAAGTATGTCATCTATGAAGACAACGACAAACTGATCTAGGTATGGACGAAAGATCCTATTCATATAGTCCATGAATATAGCTGGAGCATTCGTCACACCAAACGGCATCACAAGATACTCGTAGTGCCCATAGCGTGTTCGAAACGCTGTCTTCGGTACATCTTCTGCCTTCACACGAATCTGGTGATAACCCGATCGCAAATCAATCTTGGAGAAAACCGCCGCTCCCCTCACCTGATCCATCAAGTCATCTATCCTCGGAAGTGGATACTTGTTCTTAATAGTAACTTTATTCAACTAGCGATAATCCACACATAAACGAGATGTTCCATCTTTCTTTTTCACCAATAGCACAGGTGCTCCCCACGGCGACACACTGGGTCTAACAAACTGCTTCCCCAATAAGTCTACCAACTGTTCCTTCAAAGTTTCCAACTCAGCAGGTGCCATACGATACGGTGCCAAAGACACTGGTCCTGTTCCTGGCACAAGATCGATCGCAAACTCGATGTCCCGAACTGGCGGCAAACCTGGTACGTCTTCAGGAAAGACTTCCGGAAACTCATTCACGACAGGTATGCGCTCTAAAACTAGCTCGCTCTTGACCTCTAAAGAAGATAGTAACATGTATCCTTGAGCTCCTTCTCTCAAAGAAGCATTTACTTGGTTGGCAGTCAAAAATCCAGAATTCTCACAACTAAGGAAAACTAAGGTTTTATTTGCACAGTCTAACAGGATATGATTAGAAGACAACCAATCCATTCCTAAGATTACATCCATTTGCGAGAGAGGCAAACAG